>JADDOH010000877.1:0-230853 GCA_016648135.1 Agrypnia vestita
GGAAGTAGAAGAGAACGGTCAACTCCCATTTCTAGACGATTTATTAACCAAAACAGAAAATGGCCGCCTCTCCTACACAGTTTACCGTAAACAAACTCACACCAACCGCTATCTATACGCGACCTCGCATCACCATTCCGCTCAGATAACCTCCGTAGCAAGAACTTTAATAAATCGATCTATTAAATTAACGGATCAATTCAATCATAATAAAGAAATAATTAATATAAACAATATTTTACAACAAAACGGTTATAAAAAGAATTTATTACACAGAGCGCACAAGCAACCGAAGAATAACAATAACCCTGATACAAAGGGACAATATTTAAGCACGTGTCATCTACCATACATTCGAGGAGTTACCGAAAGGTTGAGCCGGGTACTAAGAAAGAAAAATATTAGAACAGTCTTTGGAACGGACCGCAAAATTGGGGATACATTATCTAAACCAGTAGACAGGCCGCCAAACGAACACATGGGCGTTTATTCTATCCCATGCAAAGATTGCCCACAAACACATTATGGCATGAGCAATCGCAGAATATCGCATCATATTTCGGAACACGAACTGGATATAAAAAACAAGAAAACTACCTCGACCCTAGCGATGCACACTATGACCGAAGGACATCGCATAGATTTCGAAAATGCACGGACAATTGCAAAACTATCGAATAACACACACCGTATACTCAGAGAGGCCCTAGAAATTCACAAACATGATTTATCCATGAACACAAGAGACGATGCCAAGAGATTACCTGCTACATATCATACAGTGATTAACAAAACAAAATATGAAAATGAATCAAAAGTAGAAAATAAAAATAAAAACATTAAACGAAAAGTACTTACCCCGCTTTCGCCACCATTACCACCATCCCTACGGCGAAGTCAGAGAAATCGAATATTTATCTCTGAACTGTCAGAGAGACCAGCTTGAAAATGGTTATCTAAGTAAAACCGAAATATAGTGCAAAAATTTGATATATTTTTACAAATCCGCGAAGTTCCCGAAAAATAACCTTTTCATAATGAATATATATATATGAATATATGTGTGTATGTATGTGTGTATATATGTGTATTATATATATTATATCTTGCTAATGTCCAAACTTAAAAAAAAAACTGTACAGGTAGTTGCTTCAGAACAGACATTGTCTAGTGAAGCAACCACCTTTATTTATATGTATAAATAAATTTAAAAGAAATAAATAAATAAATAAAATAAATAAATAAATGAAAAATGGCTGTTTTGCTAGTAGTCGGCCATCTATGCGTCAGTTGTCGGCCACCCATGCCATTAGATTTTAACACAGGGCCGCCAGACGTCCTTTAGAAATTAGCGCTATACAGGCATTTTTTTTTCAATTTATACTTAAATCCTTTTAAGCTTTTCGACAAATCGTCTCAATTTGTATAAACAAATAGATTCGTTTAAAATACACTAATAATCACAAACTAGAAACTAGAAAGAGAATTATTTTTTTCGATTGGGCATTTTGGTCATATGTAAACGCCGCTTTCATCTCCATTAATAATCCGATTAAGGTCTTCTAATACATATTCATCATTGTTTTCTATTAGATGGGTTTTCAAGTTCTTAAACCAACTTCTTATATAATTTGCGTATTCTTAGTACCTGCGCGCTAATAATGCTTTCCGCAATTCTGGCGGTATGAATAATAAATACCATCTTTCTCCCGGTTTTTCATCTTAGATATGTGTTTTTATTTTTTCTGTCTTCACAATTTGCTGCACAGTAGTCTGTTTTTTAGAGGGAAATTACATTTTGCTAATGCTATTACTAATAATTACAAGATTATTAAAGATTCAACAATTTTGTTTTCGTCAGATAACGATATAAAGTGATTTGGTTCAATTGACGTGTTTTTTCCAACACCCAATAGGATGCGGTCCTACAGTTTTACCCTACGAACATCAATTTCCAAACAAATTCTGACAAGCTGCGCGTATTTTTTCCCTTCTCTTACTGCTTAAATTGCTTTTTGAAGGCAGTTAGGCAGTAGCATTAAATAAATAAATAAATAAATAAATAAATAAAATAGGTACTGATGAAAAACGTATTTAATTTTTAGTCGCCATTGATACAAAATTAATAATTTCTATATTTAGTTAACATTAGGATGATAAAATATAAAATTTATCTACCAAAACCGTCCTAAGACACTGCATGGCCGACCAATGGTACATCAATTTTAACACGTCAACCAGTTGTCGGCCCCACACTTCTAAGTAAAAAAAAACATATTATCAGTGTGGTAACTAGCGGCCGACCACTGGCTTTTAGATAGTAGTGCTAATTTCACTAACATAACACATAAAATAATACGTGAGAGACAAAAATAAAACCAATATATGCCGCCAGTAGTCGGCCGCCCCGGCCGACCACTGGATTTTGTAGAAAAAATTGTCCCAGCAACCGGCCGCACGAGTTTCAACATAAAAATATTGAAAATGTCTGTTTTATCATTCTAGTTCATGTTTTTGCCGATAAATGCTACTTATACAGTGCAAACAAATTAATTCAACTTCTACTAAAAGTTTGAAGATTTTCTTAACGACGTTTCCAAAACACCAGAATCAAAATTGATAGTTCATAACCACCGACATTTTTTTTGTGTCTACTTAAATGATACCTAAAATAAACGCAAGATGGTGCAGTTTTGTGTTTCTTTCGCGGAATAGTGGCCGACTTCTTAGCATTCAAAAATATTATTGAATTATATTGCGAGTGACAAGTTTATTCAAGTTGAAGTAATTGGTGGCCGACTACTGAAGGTGGCCGGAACACTGGCGAAATCACCCGATTTATTTATATAATTGATGTAGCTGTGATTCCAATTTAAAATATTGTAAAATGTTCAATTTGTTTAAAACTACAGAATATTACGTTTTGTATAATTAAAATATCTTCATCACGTGTCGGGCGGCGCATCTCCTCCCCCCTCATTCTCCGCAATAATATTATGTAGTAGTGATGTAACGAATGTCATTTTTTGAGCATTCTCGAACGCGAATGCGAATGAGAATATCTGCTATCGACATTCGCGAATGCTAATGCGAATATGAATGTTGTTTTTTTTTTAATTTGGCGCCAATTATGTAGGCGCGTTCCGTTTGCATCTTGTTCCGAGAATTTCCGAGTTGATCTAATAGAAACATATAGAATAATTTTGTTTTTGTTTGTTTAATGTGTTTTCTTATAAAACATAAATTATTTATAGTTTGTAATTGAAGAACGTAGCTTTTGTTTGATTTTTGTTTTTAGCTTCGTTCAAAAAGATGATTACCTAACATTAAAAACTTATGTAAAGACTGATAAAAGTTTCAGAGAAGAATTTGTTTTTGTTTGTTTACATTGAATTAATATATTTTTTGTTTTCTATGTTCTAATGAGAAGTTAATTGTTATTTAGTAGTGATCTGAAATCTTAAACTTTATTACCAAATTAATGTAGAAGTAGATGGTAAATAAATAATACCAAATGATAAAGTAAAGTGAAGACTGATAATGTGATTACGAGGTAAAGTTACTTTTTCTAATAATAAAAAATAAGAAATAAATGGATTTTTTATTAACTTAATATTATGTTTTTTTCTGATGTTCATATTCGCAAAACATTCGCTCGAACTTTGCGAGTTCGAATGCATAAAGATGCGAGTATTCGCGAATGCGAGTGCGAATATTCGCTACATCACTATTACGTAGATTCTCACGAAATGGAGCCCTACGCGCATAGGAAGATCGCCAAAATGCAATAATAATAATATAAAAACACCTAATTACACGTTCTCCCCTATAAAGGGTTTAATGCAGGTAATTGTAAAAATATGATCAACTATTTTGCATCGGGAATATTTGGCAGTATAAGGGAGTTGGAGGCGTAATTTCCACTGGAAGGACATGGTCGCTGTGCTGTGGGTAATAATTCCATAAATCATCAGACAGCGAAGTTATCTTCAGCGATGAGGGGCGATAGCACCGCTATCATTGCGGCTGATCGCGAGAGCGAAGGCCCGATAGGGGGCAATACATAACCGCCTGTTTGATGTTTGATTTTATCCCTTTTACTTCTGGTCACTTGAACCAGTCTGGTGGTCAGGCCGCCATGTTATGCTGCGTTTTCGAGGAATGCCATGTTTGCTGCAAATTACCGACAGTGAAAGACATGTGTACATTAAATAATACATTTTTTTATGTATAACAAAAAAAGCCCAAATGCATAAAAGCTCAAATGCACGCAACGATCCGTGGAGAGATCCACGCTTGGAGTAAGCCTAAGCGATATAGAATATAAATACAGGACTGATGGGGAATAGCTCCTTTAGAATAGGTATGTGAAAATATCATCAAAGAAAACAAAGAATTTTTTAATATTTTCAAAGTTCACCCATTCGGCCGTATTCTGAAATAAGCAATATTGCTATTTCGATATCTTGTATTCGTATTCTGAAGTATTCTGAAATAACCAATATTGCTATTTCTGTATCTTGATAGTTAATCGGCCGTATTCTGAAAATAGCAATTTTGGGATCTTAGATTATTATCCCAACACTTAATAGACGAAAATAAAATAAACGATACGTAGATGTTTGTTTCATTCAGTTTCTGCTTGAGAGAGAGGGAGACAATGCGACGCGAGACATAACGACTATCCATCAAACGTCAGTATATAAACCGAGTCCAACGCGACAATGATAAGTGCATATGAAGTTATCTTTTTTTTCTAGGCTTTAAATATTGTATTAGTACTTATTTCATGCAATTTTAGTCGAAAAATGAGAATTTTGAGGTTAAGTTTGTGTCGGTAATCCATTTGAAGCTCTGTCAGACCAGACCACCTGGATAAGAATGCACCGGAGAAGCCACTTTTCTAAAGGCATTGCAGTAATTAGAAACCGCAAATAAAGGTATTTAATTTGTGAGAGATATTGTCGTGTTATTTTTGAATAACACGACGATTTTGAATTTGCCTCCATTATAAATGTCCCCTTTTCAAATCATCCAATTAAGACGCCGTATTTTTAAAACTACCTACCCCGTATTTTTACGTAAATAATTTCTTTTCTGATTTATCTGTTGGTACCTCCGACGGTGGTAGGCCCGTCGGATTGCCCCCCCCGCTTTGTCTATCTACTTCCGCCCTCTTTCAAAACGAGATCGCAACGGATTCCTCAAGTGGTCCGAGTTATATTTTTATATAATTCGGGGCGATGGCTCGATGTACGAAGCCATCGCCCCAGACAGTAAAATCCACTGTGTATAAAGTTGTGCCAGTATTCAAAAAGGTTTCTTCTCTTGTAAAAGAAATTTATAAAGAACGCAGCCAGGTGTCTTCCTTGATAACGAACTTTTGCATACATCTGTTTCGAGTGTCGTTCAATTTCATTAAAAGGAAGAGTCATCGACATTAAATACGGTCACTATACAGTGCAGATTAACCTAACAGATAATCGTGCAAGAGTAAAGTAACGAACTTCCTCGGATTACACCGATAAATCCAGATCCGTGTTCAACCACCTGTTACTCGTGGCATGAACCATCGGAAATATAACATCCCACATCAAAAAGGATCAGAGGCTAACCATCAATCGACATAAATTACCACGTCAACGAAGGAAGCCAACAACCATATTCCAACCACGTGCTCCGAGGTTTACCTGAAAGCAAGCCACGTGGCCCAACTGCCATCATCGTTCCACGACAATCCCTACTGGTCCGCGCAGGCTTCGTGGCGTTGGAACGCTCTCGTCCCTGGTGGAAACCCTTCTCTACGCGTCAGGCATACGACTCCTCGTTACGCTTCTGCCGTAACTTGCACTTCCCTGGTATTTATCTTTTCAATAATTAATGACAGACCCTACGAGTATGAATAGGATTTAGACTGTACCTAGAGATACTGTGAACTCGCGCCCGAGTCAGGACAATTTGTTCCACTTGTGTCACTTGACATCCAAACATTGTGAAGTCACTATTTATATTTGTTTTATCAATAAGGAACCAGCCCCCATCATTGTCATTTTCTTTTCACCATTTGTCATACACGCTGAACATTTTGGGGTCTATTTATCATCTTAATTGTACATTGTGCTATAACATACATGTCGCTTGTGCCTTTTTCCCCAAATCTATGTTTCTTTTTGAATATATTCTTGATGCCAAAAGCTGTGTTTCATTTGTAAAGCATGACGAGGACAACCGTTTGTGAATCTACGATTCCCCTGAAAAATAAAGAGCAATGTTCTCAACTGAGATGGCCCAGGAATATACTTCCCGCCATTGGGAATCGGATTTAAATATAGGAATACTGTGATATGTTTTAAATAACTAATAATCGTTAAAACATCACTACAATAATATGTGAAAATATACTTGAATCTTTTGTAAGCGGACCGCGTGTAAATGGCTATCCGCTTGGTGAATTTAATATTCAACTAATACCTCTCAATATGATAATCGTGCAAAAAAAATGTAAAATTACGTTTCCTTACTCTGAAGAACATACATGAGTAAACTAAACACGTCCACAAAATAACCACTGACCTGGGATGGACTAGTTATCCTCTTCAGTTAGTTGTCCGGTCACAAGAATCTTCGTGTCGTCTTTTATGTTTGCAGGTATCTTGAGAAGTCTTTTCTGGTTCTTCCATGTCACAAATAACACGCGAAAGAGAATCTGAACTGGTGAAAATCCTGGAGAACAAATACGATTCCAAAATGAACGAATCTATTATATGTATATAGGTTCGCAATCGAAAACCAGAACAATGTTACAGTTTTTTTAAAACATGTTGCTTTCTTCGCGCCGCACCGGCGCGGACAGTGGCGCCCGTACGTGACCAACACCATCTAGCGTCGGTGTAGAGTTTCACAGAAGCAGCGGTATTTATGAACTGATATGGGAAACTCAAATATGCCCTCAGGAAGGATATTAACACTTTATAATGGATATTAAATCAATCATCAGATTGAGAGGCATACATTTGTTGATTATGTCGCTTTACCAATACTAATCTCCTTATTTGAGCACGACGAACACCGAACACCGAGATATACCCACGCTTACATCTTTAATTTTTTTTTAATTCTCGTCTATTTATAGATGGTGATGGAATAACATTCTGAAGATCCCAATATTGTTATTTTCGGAATACAGCCGATTGTAAAACATTTAATACCATCAATGTTGACGTTTTAAGTTTGACAGGATTGAAATTAATGAATTCAATCAATCAGAAAGCTCTAAAACCTAAACAAACGTTAAGTTATTCACAATTATCAATAATGAGCTTTCTTCTAATTGATTGAATTCATTAATTTCAAATTAGTCAAATTTAAATCGTTAAAATTGTGGTCATTACAATGTTACACAAAACCTCGGCCGTATTCTGAAATAAGCAATATTGCTATTCCTGTATCTTACAGTGATTGTATAGCATTGTAATGACACTAATTTTGACGTTTTAAGTTTGACAGGGTGAAACAGAGCTAGTCCACAATACTTTATAGTTAGATTCCTACCCAAATTATGAGTCGAAAATTTTCAAGCAACACTTTCTTAATATCAGTTGTGGAGATAAACTGCTTCAAAATTTACATTATTTTCTCAATATTTTGACTTATCTTCTGTTCTGCGTCGGACTGTCATAAAAATGAGTTATATGATATATTAAAAATTCATTCTCTTTAATACAAGTCAATTTAAATGATAAAACCTTGCATTATTGTTTTATTGTGGTTTTTATGCTTCTGCTTTTATTCCCTCTCTTTTAACTCGAGGCGTCTTCTTGTCTGACGAAAAAACTTTGAATCGATTTTAAACACTTTTTCCGTTATCCAATCGAGCTGAAATAAATTTTTGGATTTTTCAAATTTTAATGTTTTTTCATACAACTTACTAAGTTGTATGCAAATATTTCAACGCATCTGATAGACACGGAACCTGATTATTGTATAATCTTGGATTTTTGGAAATTTTTTATTACTCTCTTTCGTAGCGTCGCCCGACCGAAGCCCAACGAGTAGGTTTAGCGCCAAACCAGTTTGCACTAGTAAATGAGAGAGGGAGTATAATAAAATAATGGTATTTATGGGTTAGTTTTTTAATAATAATGATATGGTAGAATATCAATGGGACCAGTGAAATACGGTAGTGCTGAAATCCTAGCCTGTTTATTAACAAAATCGATTATACAGAGCAGAGGTCGTCTATAAATTCTCTTTCGTGGCGTAGTCGGCTTATCGTAAGATAGGTATTTTCTTACTAATAATTTCTTCTTGTAGCGCTGGGTGGGCAGAGGAGCTGGGGGCTCGTGCCTTTTTTTCTTTCTTCTTTCTTCTTCGCCGGCCGGAACACTTGTCTTCACACTGAACACTGTTCTTGAGATTTATTGACGGAGGACTACCTACCAATTCCGGCGGACGGAATAACGAGCTTCAGTAATTGCCACGTACTGATATCTGATTTGGCTGACGCCGCAGAGCTCCCTTCTTCTCGAGCAGACTTCGAGAATTATCAACGGGGACGATAGACAACCTCAAGAAACCAGTACCTATCATACGATAAGCCGACTACGCTGCGAGTGAGAATTTATAGACGACCGGGAGATTTAACGACGGAGGGCTACCTATGGAGGGCTGATAGGACGAGAGCTACACCTTCTCAAGCAGATTTCGAGAATTATCGACCAAGGACTACCTACCGATTCCGGCGGACGGAATAATGAGTTTCAGTATTTACTATGTACTGATATCTGATAGGGCTGACGACGCAGAACTTCAACTTCTCCGAGCTACTTCGAGATTCATCGACGGAGATCATCGGGCATTTCCAACTACCTATTACCCCATATTATCTGATTGAGCTGACGTCGCAGAACTTTAACTTCTCCAACCTACTTCGAGATTCATCGACGGAGATCATCGGGCATTTCCAACTTTCGGAAATACCAACTCAGTACCTACTACTCCATATTATTTGATTGAGCTGACGTCGCAGAACTTCAACTTCTCCAACCTACTTCGAGATTGTGATGGATCCTCTTCTTCGCCTTTCAGCTCGATCCTACTCCTAACTGAGTTTACGCATTGTTAGGGGCAAACAAGCTATCTATCTACGTCGGATGTAGGCTCTACGGTTTTTAACGTAGTATTTCCAAACACCCTCGCTTTATTCAAGACCTCCCCAGTTCACGTTGTGTAATTTTTTGTTTCGAACTATAGGGGATGAATTGGTTTTGTGGTAACCCTAACGCAAGCTTTACTTATATTAAACACTGGGGTATGAAGTTCGTGAATGTTCATGGAAAACGCAAACAAAACTACCTAGTACGTCAAATAAACCCTACGGTGCAATTGCTAAACATACTATGTTCCGTGGCCCTATATTGATTACCTAACGTTCCTACGGACTGGAGCCCCTGCATCTGGTGTAGCTGCGCATCCGGAATACGCGATCCTCTGCTCCCACGCCTCTCCGCTCGATCCCCCATGGTCCTACCTGTATGGGATCGACCGCCATCCACTGGAAAGGTTAGTAACGTGCCGTTATCACATGCGCATGCACATATAGAGTACATAGATCCCCTGAAAGCCCTCGAGTCCTTCGTAGCCGCTCCTATGGATGATTCCGTCTTCGACGCTCTCGCTAGTTAATTCTTTATCTTCCGCCGTTATCTTGCTGTACTTATTCCTTATGATCTTTTATATTTACTCTGCATTATTTTTATATCAATTACATTGTTACGTTTATTTACTAGCCGGCCTTAGTTCCGTAACCTGTATTTGGCTCTATACCTCATTCTAGTGGTACGTTGGATTCTAATGGATGAAGGGGGTTGTGGAAGGTATGTGTAAATGTATGTGTACGCGGAAAATGTGTTTGCTTTAAATTCGGCTCCTCCATACCCAAAGGCTCATCGGTGACTGATCCCATCCTCCTTCTCCCGACACGAGTTCCGGATACGTTGACCTGAGCCTGGATGCGCCTTTTCATGTTGGGCCTCTTCTGTGCAAAGTACCGCACCATCCCTCGCGTCAGTGTCTGGCGTCCGGGCTCAGAGCCAGTTTGCCCCCCGAATTCCAACTCCTCCAGGTTAAACTAAGTTAAACTACGGTATATATACTGAAGCTACTGTAAAGATGGTCCCGGGCCACCTGTCAAGTCAAAAATATGCGAGTGGGGAGGGGGAGTTTCCTAGGCTCCCCAAAGCCAGCCCATTGGCCATTCGCGACACTACAGTGACTGCAACCACCCTCCCAGGTAGTACTTATTATAATCTGGTATGCATCAATACGTTCAATCCATTCCAGACGAGGGAAGACATCCGCACGGGTGTTGTGCCACCCGTGAAGAGCCCCCTCATACACTACGTACGAATAGATACATACTAATAAAATATAATATACATACATATACATACATATACAATACATAAATAAATACTTGTAATGGTTGGTTGCCATGTGGTTTCACGAGGCCATGACCCCTCGTATTAGTAGATGGAAAGGTGGATCTGGACAGTAGGGATATGCCTAGCCCCTGGCCAGGGATGTCGGTGTATTTTCTCCAAATGGTGTACAGCTAGAATCCTGCCATCGATGATGATGGGATCTGCCTAATTTTCTCCGACTGATGTGTAACTGGAACCCTGCCATCGCTGATGGAGATGATGTTGTCACTATCGAAACGTCTCCTGACGATGTATAGCTGAAACACCGCTAATGATGATGATGATACTATCGAAACGCCTCCTGACTATATATGACTGGGACACCGCTAATGATGATGATGATGACACTATTGAAACGTCTCCTGACGATATATAACTGGGACACTGCTAATGAGATGATGTTGATGATACTATCGAAACGCCTCCTGATGATATATAGCTGAGCCACCGCTAGTGATGATGATGATGATGATACTATCGTAACATCTCCTGACGATATATGGCTGACACACCGCTAATGATGATGATGATACTACCGAAACGCCTCCTGACTATATATAACTGGGACACTGCTAATGATGATGATGATGATGATGCTAACGAAACGTTTCCTGGCGATATATTGCTGAAACACCACTAATGATGATGATACTATCGAAACGCCTCCTGACTATATATGACTGGGACACTGCTAATGATGATGATGATGATGATACTATGGGAACGTCTCCTGACGATATATAACTGGAACGCGGCGATCGGTGGCGACGACGTAACATAGCGAGTAGTGTGTAATTGGAACGCGGCGTTCAGTGACGGTGATGTAATTTGGCGCGTGGTATATAGTTGGGACACGGCATTCGGTGATGATGACGGTGACAATGCTGATCTGACTATCCCCCCCCCCGACGATGCACAGACGTATAAGTACGTAAATAAATAAATAAATAGCTAAATAAAATTGATAAATAAATAAATAAATTAATCAATTAACAAATTAATCAGTAAATAAACAAATGAATAAATAAACAAATAAATAAATATATGATTAATTAATTAATAAATCAATCAATCAAATAAATAAATATATAATTAATTAACTAATCAATCAATCAATCAATCAATTAAAAAAAAATAGATAAATAAATAATTTATAAATAAATGAATAAATAAATGAATGAATGAATAAATAAACAAATAAATAAATATATGATTAATTGATTAATAAATCAATCAATCAAATAAATAAATGAATGAATAAATATATAATTAATCAATTAATCAATCAATCAATTAAATAAACAAGTAGATGACTAAATAATTTATAAATAAATGAATAAATAAATAGATGAATGAATGAACGAATGAATAAATAAATAAATAAACAAATAAATAAATATATGATTAATTGATTAATAAATAAATCAATCAAATAAATAAATGGATAAATAAATATATAATTAATTAATTAATTATTCAATCAATCAATCAATTAAATAAATAAATAGAAATAAATAAATAAGTTCGGCGTCGAACACACGAGCCGCCCGATCCCTGGAAGTTCACACACATGCAGAGAAGGGTTAATTTGGCAAATTAATTCGCCCCTATCATGGTCAGTACGGATTCGACATGCAAACACCTGTGGATAAACATATATGTGAAGTTCACGGTACAGGGGTTAGCTTTCACTGTCGGCGCTTCTTCCGTCACTATCTGGGGTGTCGAACCCAAGACCATTCTTCTTAATCGTGCGCCACCTTTATATATCGTTATAATCTCAAAACGGAAAGAGGATGACATGACTTACCCATCTGCCCGCCGATTATATCCATTACAGTGCATCGTAGTTTCACTTCATGTACCTCACTTTATACCTAAGGATTGCGGACATTTGCCTTGCACGCGCATACGATTCACAGGCCCCTAATTAACTATAGTTCGCAACCTAACCTTTGATCCTGCCATTACGCGTTTATAAGTTTCCGTAGCTGGGGCTTAGTATCCAGCCTCTGCAACTATACGGTGTATATACTTTAATCAAACCGAAACTTGACATTATTTTCTTTTCTTTAAATTTATATTCCTCGAGATACCGGAATTAGACTCTAGCTCGACAATTGTAAGTATTCATATATCTTAATAATACTATAACATAGTCCTTATTTCTGTCTTACGCATCCGTACTTACCCGGGTCACCGAAACTAAACTCTAATTCTAATGATCATACTCTAATGATTATACGCACCAAAATTTTTCTTAAAACCGTTACCCGTTATTTTCCGATGTTACATATTCTTATATTTATCCGAAATACCGGGATTAAGCTTTGAATCTAGGATTCCATGCGTTTATAAGTTTTAACAACCCCGTGAAGCGACCACTTATCCACTTGTTTTTATCATTTATCGGGGATACCGCGGTTAAGTAGGCGCCACAGAACAATTAATTGTTTCTATAATAAAACCCCACTAGTCTACATCTTGATAAGGTCAATACATATTACTTTTAGGGTCCGCCGATTTAGTTTTTATTCTTAATATTATTCTCAATACAAATTTATTATCATCTCGAATTCAAAAATCTACACTCCGGTAAATACTCCCCGGATCATTTCAATATAGTTTAAAAATAACGGGATTCTGTAATTTTTACAAGTATAAACAACCCCAATCTTACCGAAACCATTTTATGTAGTGAAAGACGCGGGATTTATATTTTTCCTAAAATGTAAAATGAACCCGATCTAGGTGAAACATCCTTATTTAGTTTCAGGGCAACGAGGTTTACGCGTTCCGCGAGGAATATGATATAACCCGATCTAATCGAAGGTAATTTTATATAATTTTAGAACAGCGGGACTTACAAATTTCATAAAGTATATAGTGAAGCCAATCTAGGCGGAGACACTACGTATATTTTAAACAGAGTAAGAGATTAAATTTTACCACCAAGTCTAATACACCGCAAGAATGTTCTGGGCATAATAAACAAAATAGCGATCAAAACCGTAGTGTTTCTATGTTCATATGTTTTAGCTCAAAACGATTTATATAAGTTCCACACTTACAATACATACGTGAAGCCAACACGGAGACACTACGTATATTTTAAACAGAGTAAGAGATTAAATTTTACCACCAAGTCTAATACACCGCAAGAATGTTCTGGGCATAATAAACAAAATAGCGATCAAAACCGTAGTGTTTCTATGTTCATATGTTTTAGCTCAAAACGAATTATATAAGTTCCACACTTACAATACAAGACGCGAATTCTAAACGAAACACTTTAACATTGTTTAAAAATGGGATCCTATATTTATATATGCTTAAAATAATTTCGAGTCGGCGAAACATCTCATATAACTCAGAACGAAATTTATACGTTTCATATTTATAATACAAGGCGCGAATTCTAAACGAAACACTTTAACATTGTTTAAAAACGGGATCCTATATTTATATATGCTTAAAATAATTTCGAGTCGGCGAAACAACTCATATAGCTCAGAACGAAATTTATACGTTTCATATTTATAATACAAGACGCGAATTCTAAACGAAACATTTAAAAATAGTTCTAATCGAAATCTATATGTTTCATATTTATTAAATGAACGCGAATTCTCGAACGAAAGCATTTTGTATAACTAAATGCAACGAAATCTTATATAGTTTATAAATAAGAAGACCCGGCCCCAGGCGGTTTTTATATATTTTCAATATAACGAGGCCCTACATCTTTATAAGTATAATACAACCCCGGTCTATCGAAACAATGTACTAGAAGTTTTTATATGTTTGAATACATGATATACGTTTTTTTTATACGCGTTTTTATACGCGAGATTTACGTTTTTCGTACAATACAAAGTAACCCGAACTATATGATCGCAATTTTTATATAGGATCACAACCGCGAAGTTTACATCACTCCTAAAGTATAACCAGAACTAATTGAAACATTTTTTTTTCATAGTTTAAGTCCGCGAGGCAAATATGTTTCATAAAATATAAAATAACCCGAACCAAATTAAACATATTTTTATCTTATATACTTTCCCCAACGCGCAAAATAATCCCGGCCTCATAAATGTTTATATATATGTTTTAATAGCGCGAGATCTATGTTTTTCTATGTAATATAAGATAACCCGGGCCGAACGAAAGCAATTTTATATACTTTATAAAATAGTGAAACTTGTACATCTGTAAAAACGTAAATAAACCCCGATCCTCACGAGATTATTTTATATAATTTTTTAGAATAATGAAATTTTATACATCTGTAAAATTGTAAATAAGCCCCGATTCTCACGAAATTATTTTATATAATTTTTTGAATAATGGAATTTATACATCTGTAAAATCGTAGATAAGCCCCGATCCTCACGAAATCTTAAACAAAATGGAAACCTAGGTTATTCTAGACTAGACCAAAGCTCCGCGAGAACTTACTCTATATTTTTCACATGACGTTATTTTAATCCCGGAATTTATTCGCTATAATTTTAACGGACTCTTACTATTAAACATAAACAAAAAAAATTATTAAAATAAACTAAATATTCTTTCAATAACTAAAATAAATCCGGTCTAGTCGAAACATTTCATATAACGAAATATTATATGCCTTACAAGTGTAAAAATTAAAATGAGACCTCGTGTATTTAGCAAAAGGTAGGTATTTTTATAAGACTTATTTAGAATCGAATCTATTAGTGACAAATCCTTTATCTTTTAACAATTTCCCGCGTGTTTAGCATAAAATTAGGCATCTTTATGACACACGGCTAATTAGGTCTGAATTCCGAGGATCTGCAAATATCAGTTCTATATATGCCGGACTATTCAACTTAATAAAGCGCTGTTGTTTTCGAAGTCCTAATATGCCAAATTAATTACCTTTATAAAATAAAATCAAATCCGTACCCCCTTTTCTTTTATCTTGAGCAATCAATAATGTCGAAGAGTATAATTACCCGTGCACCACTTTCACTTGAAGCTAACTATAATTTTCAAACACTGGGACACTCTAAGTCGACGGTAACTATCACTCAAAAAAACAACCGATGCGGATTTTGGTGCTCCAGAGACGTCCACACCGACTGACCCAATTCTGCCTCTGCCTTACCTCTAATACCCCTCCCAGCAGCTAAAGGTCCTAAGTCGTGTGTTTCCAGGATTTTCAATATCCTACTTTCCTTGATACCCAAATCTTTGTCACTTAGATTCAGTTTGGCAAAAAAAACCACATCCTCTCTTAGACCTGTCAGTTGACTCCACCTTCTGTTGCCGTCTCTACCTTATGTTTTGGGGCGGACTTGGTGGCTTCGGACGATATATATTCGCTTCGCAAGCGCGATAATTAATTTTTAATATTTAATTTCTAAGTTCAGTCCATATTGTCATTTGATCAACCGTAACCACAATCTATCGGGTACTCCCCTAATCATAGTTGATGTTTCTTCACTATCTACCATTATCATGTCCCGATCCCTCGTATTTTCACTCGTCCTTATCGGAAATTTAACGATTCTTCGCCGCTATACCATGGTATCAATTTCCCTATACTCACCATGTACACACTGCATACCTAGATATAACAATCATTCAAAGGTACTATACCTAATTTAAAATTAATTTTCGGCGATCTTTTCTCGTGGATCACCCAATGAGTCCCGTCTTACGCCCGCGGCTCCCGGCGCACAGGGACGTATTAGATCCCTCCGAACTGTTACGGAATTTAAACATTGAAATTCTCCGGTTGTACCCAGGGCTCACGTAGCCATGTTGTCTATATATTAATTTGTAACCATTTATCCATTTATTTTTATTTTTATTGGCAGTAAGATTGATCCACAAAATAACTATGTTACATAAACAGTGAATATTCTTGAACAATACAATACTGGAAGGGTACTATTCGCTATAATACATTAAACTATTAATGTAAGTTAAAGTAAATTTTTAAATTCAGTGGAAATTTTTTTAGATTGTTTTGCTGTTAATTTTTCCCAAAACAAAATAAATAATAAATAAATAAACACACAAATACACACACTCACACAAACCCACTATTGGACATGTTTTTTCTTATTTTTTTTATCGATTGTATATATGTGTTTTCTTGTAATTGGCCCAAACCTCTGTACATCAATTATTGTTTTTTTTTTCAAGATTGATTAATTATATGGCTGTAAGAAAACCAGTAAATGAAAATAAATAAAATAAATAAATAAATCAACCTCCAGTGCAGCAGGCAAGGCGTCGGATCAATTCAGTGCTTATTTATTGCCAAGGTACTGGACGCCTCCGCTGATAACCATATACTACTCACCATGTTCTTAGAGGTGTGTTGAAAGATTGCTAGTATCTGTCGAATCGGTCTCAAGTAGTTGTCTGTATTTGTACGTATATCATTATTACATGCTCTTGCTATATCCGTTCCACTTCACATTATTGTTCCTCCCGTCTTTGAATTTCTATCACTCCTATGTTTTTGGTATTTATATACTTGCCTTTTCTCGCTATATTACATTTACTCCCATATATATTTGTTTCATTTATCCATCCATTCATAAGATCCCCATACGCTTTATCCTTTTATTTCGTGTGTATATGGGCCGCAAATTCATATTATTTTATTTACAATATTTTTATCTAGATACACTTGTTCCAATTATGTTTTGTGGGTTATTACTACCAAACCCGGCGAAGTCTGAGCCAGAATAGCCAATCGTATACACGTTATCCGTTCTGATGAGACTACGCTAATGTCGGATAGGTTTGTAGTGATTACATAGTTAATATATTGTATCTATATTTGAGTATTTTCTTTTCTTGTTGTGCCATTAATATGCTTACACGTTATCGTTATCCCTTTCCTGACTATATATACCGTCATTGCGCAATTACCTATCTGTTGTAAAAGCCTGAAGAGCGTTAGTCTACAGATAAATATAATAGAATTAAAGTTAACTTTCCTATCCGCCTACGTTATCCGACTCCCGCGAAACGAAAATAATCATTATTCGCTCAGTTAAGGTCACCCCTCTGGTACATCGTATACGTTTAATCTGTGCTTCGCGGCCAATTTCTTTAAATTATTTATGGGGCGCTTTCCTCTCGCGATCCCCCTAATTAGGACCTGCCTTCCTTACTTTTGCTTATATCTCCCATCTCTGTTGCGCGGGAAGTCTACTTGAGATGACGATTTACGGCCCTTAAACGGTTTCAAAAACCCAGTAAAAAAGCCCATAATTCAGAAACCTCGTGGAAATGTCAATATCATCGTCACCTTGGAGTAGACGTTAATCGTTTTTTTAATGGCTCAATAGCCATATCCGCGCCCCAAATCCGTGAAAACCATGTTCAATATATTTTATGGGGAACACATGTGGACCGCTCGGATCGCATCGATCGTCAACCATTTGTACCAAACACGGTTTTACCTATAATTCTAGCCTTCACCACAAGATTAATATGATTTATTAGAATTAAATAGTGACTGCCCGTAGCCTATATCCGATCAATCGCTACTAACTCCCTCCCAATACTAGCGTTTCATCATTCCCAAATTTTTGTAGCTCCAATACTCCGCCAGGTGGGTTTAGCTCAATTTTCCTCGCGTAGCATTTAAATCATCTTAGAATTAAAAATAAAAATAATATTAAAAAAAAAATCTATAGAAACAGGTGATTCATCACAAGATTCATCGACGGAGATCATCGGACATTTCCAATTTTCGGAAATACCAACTCAGTACCTATTACTCCATATTATCTGATTGAGCTGACGACACAGAACTTCAACTTCTCCAACCTACTTCGAGATCAATCGACGGAGATCATCGGGCATTTCCAATTTTTTTCCGAAATACCAACTTCAGTACCTACTACTCCATATTATCTGATTGAGCTTACGTCGCAGAACTTCAACTTCTCCAACCTACTTCGAGATTCATCGACGGAGATCATTGGACATTTCCAATTTTCGGAAATACCAACTCAGTACCTACTACTCCATATTATCTGATTGAGCTGATGTCACGGAACTTCAACTTCTCCAACCAACCTCGAGATCTATCGACGGAGATCATCGGGTATTCCAAATCTTCGGAATACCTACTTCGATACCTATCATCTACTACTATCTGGTTGAGCTGACGCCGGAGAACTTCAACTATCTTCGAGATTATTCGACGGAGATCTTCAGCAGACAGCCACGCAACCACACCGGACAAGATCATCACCTTTTTTGATCTTATTTTATTTACTCTGTATAATCGATTTTGTTAATAAACAGGCTAGGATTTCAGCACTACCATATCATATCATTATTATTAAAAAAACTAACCCATAAATACAATTTTTTTATTAGTCTCCCTTTCTCATTTACTAGTGAAAACTGGTTTGGCGCTTAACCTACTCGTTGGGCTTCGGTCGGGCAGTGATAGGAAAGGGAGTGATAAAAAATTTCCAAAAATCCAAGATTATACTATAATCAGGTTCCGTGTCTACCAGATGCGTTGAAATATTTGCATACAACTTAGTAAGTTGTATGAAAAAACATTAAAATTTGAAAAATCCAAAAATTTATTTTAGCTCGATTGGATAACGGAAAAAGGGTTTAAAATCGATCCAAAGTTTTTTCGTCAGACAAGAAGACGCCTCAATAAAACAATAATGCAAGGTTTAATTTAAATTGACTTGTATTAAAGAGAATGAATTTTTAATATTTCATATAACTCATTTTTATGACAGTCCGACGCAGAACAGAAGATAAGTCAAAATATTGAGAAAATAATGTAAATTTTGAAGCAGTTTATCTCCACAACTGATATTAGGAAAGTGTTGCTTGAAAATTTTCGACTCATAATTTGGGTAGGAATCTAACTATAAAGTATTGTGCACTAGCTCTGTTTCACCCTGTCAAACTTAAAACGTCAAAATTAGTGTCATTACAATGCTATACAATCACTGTAAGATACAGGAATAGCAATATTGCTTATTTCAGAATACGGCCGAGGTTTTGTGTAACATTGTAATGACCACAATTTTAACGATTTAAATTTGACTAATTTGAAATTAATGAATTCAATCAATTAGAAGAAAGCTCATTATTGATAATTGTGAATAACTTAACGTTTGTTTAGGTTTTAGAGCTTTCTGATTGATTGAATTCATTAATTTCAATCCTGTCAAACTTAAAACGTCAACATTGATGGTATTAAATGTTTTACAATCGGCTGTATTCCGAAAATAACAATATTGGGATCTTCAGAATGTTATTCCATCACCATCTATAAATAGACGAGAATTCAAAAAAAATTAAAGATGTAAGCGTGGGTATATCTCGGTGTTCGGTGTTCGTCGTGCTCAAATAAGGAGATTAGTATTGGTAAAGCGACATAATCAACAAATGTATGCCTCTCAATGTGATGATTGATTTAATATCCATTATAAAGTGTTAATATCCTTCCTGAGGGCATATTTGAGTTTCCCATATCAGTTCATAAATACCGCTGCTTCTGTGAAACTCTACACCGACGCTAGATGGCGTTGGTCACGTACGGGCGCGACTGTCCGCGCCGGTGCGGCGCGAAGAAAACAACATATTTAAAAAAAATTGTAACATTGTTCTGGTTTTCGATTGCGAGCCTATATACATACGAGTATAATAGATTCGTAAATTTTGGAATTGTATTTGTTCTCCGGGATTTTCACCAGTTCAGATTCTCTTTCGCGTGTTATATGTGACATGGAAGAACCAGAAAAGACTTCTCAAGATACCTGCAAACATAAAAGACGACACGAAGATCCTTGTGACCGGACAACTAACTGAAGAGGATAACTAGTCCATCCCAGGTCAGTGGTTATTTTGTGGACGTATTTGGTTTACTCATGTATGTTCTTCAGAGAGAGAGGAAACGTAATTTTACATTTTTTTTGCACGATTGTCATATTGAGAGGTATTAGTTGAATATTAAATTCACCAAGCGGATGGCCATTTACACGCGGTCCGCTTACAAAAGATACAAGTATATTTTCACATATCTCTCTCAAATTGAATACCTTTATTTGCGGTTTCTAATTACTGCAATGCCTTTAGAAAAGTGGTTTCTCCGGTGCATTCTTATCCAGGCGGTCTGGTCTGACAGAGCTTCAAATGGATTACCGACGCAAACTTAACCTCAAAATTCTCATGTTTCGACTAAAATTGCATGAAATAAGTACTAATACAGTATTTAAAGCCTAGAAAAAAAGATAACTTCATATGCACTTATCATTGTCGCGTTGGACTCGTATCGTTTCATATTTAATATGAATTCGGAAGGGTTAAAAAGTATAATAAAAAACCCTCTGTTGATGTGTGATTAAGTATTGGCTTGCAATACCATGACAAAAGCAGGTTAATGTTAAGTACTGGCTAGCAATACCGTGTCAAAGCAGGTCTAGGTTGTTTATGTGTTATTTATTGTCACGAGTTGTCATATATATGGTTCATCTATTGTCTGAGCACGATCAATGACGATCCCTCTAGGGACAAAAATCCAGCAACTAAGTTCACGAAAAATTTAAACTTACATAAACATATTGTGATATATATATATATATATATATATATAACATATAAACTGATCGAAATAGTACCTAATTAAAAATGGAAACAATTTACAGGCGTATTCTAGTGTATATTTACACATAGTCCACGTTAGTTCATGTACGTACCAGTGGTGTCGTAAGATGTACGTACCAGTGGTGTGCAGCGCATACAAGCAAAAAGTTTTTATGGCTAGAAGTTTTATTTCCATCTTTTCTGTGCCTAACTCCATGTCAATTCTTCATTTATTTCACCAACCAATTTGTTCCATAGATAAAGTCAAGTCGAGAAAAAATTCGTGTATTTTTAAGGCTGCAAGTTTTGTGTAATAGACAAGTAAATTTAGCGTGCTTCTTCGAAAGGTCCTATGCCAGATGAGAACTACGCGCACGCAATTGCAGAAATGTTATTTTTTTCAAATTCAACCCAAAACTTTCGTTGTAAATTCTATGTCTTTTCTATGGTGAATGTAAATACAAATACCATAATACCATCTGTCATCTGTCATATAATAACATCATAATGATATCATAAAATGTTTGATTTATTTTTGTGAAAAGAAACGTTTATCTGAATT
This sequence comes from Agrypnia vestita, assembly GCA_016648135.1. NCBI lineage: Eukaryota > Metazoa > Arthropoda > Insecta > Trichoptera > Phryganeidae > Agrypnia > Agrypnia vestita. The sequence continues at coordinate 21,667 of JADDOH010000877.1, forward strand.
AAGTATTGTTCCCGATTTAATTATATATAAATCGTCTTCGAAATATATTGAAATTATTTGCCGTATTAGCTTTACCTATATAAAATATTTATTTATTTAGGAAATATTGTTTACAATACTTCTTTTATATTCCAGTTATTTTTGTGGATTGAAGCTACTCAAAATAGTTCATTATATACAGGGTGTATATAATGATGCTAGCAGCAGAAACTTGGCCGGTAGATTCCTGACTATGTAATGAGTCTAAAATGTTCAAGCAACCATGACCTAATATCAATAGTTATGGAGATATGCAATATCAAAGTTTGCATTTTTTCATTATTTTTGACTTATTTTTTGCAAAAAGTTGAAATATTATTACAGTAACCTATATCGATTATGAAAAATTCATTTTCTTCAAAACAACTTAAATAAAATGATAAAAACCTTGTAAAAAATAACATTTTTCAATTTTTGTTAGGTTTTTATCATTTTATTTGACTTGTATTAAAGCGAATGAATTCATCATAATCAACAAAAGTTACTTTAATGATAGTTCAACTTTTTGCAAAAAATAAGTAAGAAATATTGAAAAAAAATTACAAACTTTGATATTGCATATCTCCATAACTATTAATATTAGGCCATGTTTGCTTGAACATTTTAGACTACCTCTGATAGACAGGAATCTACCTGACAAGTTTCTGCTGCTAGCTCTGGTACATCCTGTATAGTTAAAAAAAAATTAATATATCCTTATAGGTATATGCGTATATATATATTTTTAATATACCTAGATATGTAGTCGGTCACAGCATAACCTAAATTTACACCCACTGCACGCCACTGGTACGTACTGATTCATGGAATGAGAAATTTCAACCACAGATGGCGTTGGCACAAGTCAAAGTAAATCGTGAAACATGTTACATTAATTACATGTATACAACTTCCAAACATTTGATACATGTGGTGGTCAATCATAGGTGGAATCGTGAACGTTACATTGTGTAAAGTGATCACGTAAGCCAGCGGTTCGATAGGTCGTAAACCCTTCTGGGTGAAAATGACACATATATAATATATCTCGATTAATAATGTTCCCTCTGCGGACAAAATCCAGTATTGTGTTTTTGAAGAAGCCAAAGTTAAAATGGAGCGTCAATGTCCTTAAATACATATCTGCCTTGGAAATTCTGAACAGGAGAGAGCTGGCACAAGACCGAGAAGAGTGGAGAAGACTCTCGAGGAAGCCAAGACCCACCAGGGGGTGTTGAGCCACAAGTGGTTTGGTTCTCGAAAAATTTGGACGTATCCAAAATATTCCGAAACCCATTTAACTTCTGGTACTTCGTTCTAATCAATGTCGCCTGCATTATTTGCCAGCAAAGTTGAGTCGTCAGCTTATCCAAAGATATAAAATTTGCACAAACAGAGGTCCATCATGTTTGTGCTTTTGGCTGATATAATGTGTTTGAGTTTATACGTTTAATTTTATTTTGTACTTTTAATTAACGGATAATATGCAGCGAGGTAACCGTTCGGGGCGGGCACGGCACGCCGGCGACAGCGGGGCAGATAGAACCAAACAGGAGTATGCAGGACTAACCTTCATTTCCCACTTGTTCGTTCGCTTCTGGGCTGATTCAATACGGAAACGTTCTCCCAACAGTCGTGGCTAGGTAAAGAACTAGTCAATTTCGCCTTCTTCATCACAAACACACGCTGTTCACGGCGATTTGATGTTTATTTATTTTAACAATATATTTAGACACAGATTTTCTTTGTTCCTCCGTCGCTGACTGCCCATTCGACCAAATTCCAACAATAATACAACCAGAATATTTTTGAGTATGTCAAAATTTTTCAGAACAGAACTGGATTTTTTTGTCACAGGGATATCATTAATCAATCAATATATATATTGATTGATAAATAATACAACCGTTCGTACGCGACCAGAAATCTTGTTCGGAGCAGCTTCCAGAGGATAGATTAGAATCAGTGCAGACTTCAAGCATGGTAGATAATACCACACTTAACTGAACAATTATTTGAGGCTCAACCACCAACCAGTTCTGAGTCGTAAACAACTCGGAATAATTCCTATTCATATGATTAGATCATACCCGAAAGCACCACCACGCAAAAATACGAAAAAGGTGGACGACAAAAATGGAAATTGACTATACTTGCAGAGTCACCAGAAAAAGATAAATTGAATGAGAAATATATTGAAAAAAATAAGAAAAAATCAAGCCAGGGAAAAAAGACAATAGGAATTATGATGAAAAATAATCTAGTTAAAAAACATAACAAGCAGCAAAACAGCAACAACATTAAAAAACGCCAAATACAATACGGAGTATGAATGATTCTGAATCCACCGACACACAAATTTCTATACAGGAGGATTAATCGGATTCTTCCCTTACCCTTCAAACCCAAATAGATTGTGCGCGCCTGATAACACTGAAGATTATTATACGAGTTGCGAAGAATAGCTGCAGTGTAAAATTTGCTGTCAGTGGTGTCATGAATCTTTTGGACAAAGGGCGTATCGCCTCATGGTCCAAAGGTCGCGGGTTCGAACCTCACTCCAGACTAGCGAGTTAGTCCTACTTTCATAGCACAAGCGTTTAGCTTAGTTTGAAAATAGTAAGAATATTGATGTGACACGTATTCCGTGTTCGCATTTATATTTGTAAAAAAAAAACTTGCAGCCTTAAAACTTCTTTCCAGAACTTCTCAAATGAGGTATAAATAGGCACATATAAAACCACATTAATATTAATGTCTATGCCTGTTCTCTTCGTGGGGACCAGTGATCTCTTCATTGTATGTACACTATCCCTTGAAGAGAACATTTCTCATTTTTTAGAAAATTAACTGTTACGTACCTACCTGAAATTGATGGGAATATTTAAAATTCACTTTAGGAATTATGAAAGGAACGAAACACTAAATAACTCTATACTCAGTTTTTGAAATAGTGTATTAATTTAGTATTTACAAGGAGAATAAAAATGTCCTCTTTATGGTTGTTCTCTCCATAAGCCTAGATTTGAGGTAAAGATAGGAATGAAAATAGAACATGATGGGATGACAACGGGATCTAAATATACAGGAATACAGAAGCTGATGCCATCAACCAACAGTAACCATTATATGATAATAATATTTTGTGATGAAATTTACAATTTCACCATTTCAATTTTACAATTTTCACTTTTGTAACATTTTTGATTCTCTCATCTCCTCTAAACACATCATTTTGGATTGATTTCAGATCGGACCACAACACAACATTGAACTTATCGGAGAAATTTATAAAGGATCGCGTAAGTTATTCATCGCAGATAAATTTCATCATTATTGGTATTATTCGGAACATGCAGGATCGAAGCATCAATATAGCTAAGTTTGCAATTGATTATTAACACAAGATGACCATATCTAGATATGGGGTTTTTACAGACGTTAGTTTCACTTATTAGTTGTTTGTGTGTAAGGTACGTTACTGAAGCGGAATGAAATGAAAGATTGATACGAACTGCGGGGAATTCTGAACTCGATCCTGCCTGATCCTTATCAGGCAGGATCGAGTTCAGAAGCCGGTCCACTCGCAATTCCTGGACAGATAATAATACCTATTCAACTTATTTTAAGATATTTGACGAGCAAAATGCGACGCAGCAATCAAATTGTTCTCTGACAATTCCCTGGAGAGAAGATAGCTGGCACTTTAATGCTCTCAAACAGATACATCAATATGAGAGGTTTTGTCTGTAAAACAAGTTGCATTATCGAAATTTATAAGTTGGTTGCAGACAAATATGACGCCAAGGAAAGAAAACCGAAGCTGATACGCGTACAGGCTCTGTCAAGTCTGTTTGCCAAGCAACATTTTATTTCGCCATTTTGTTCCAGAGTAGTCCATTTTGGAGGCTTGTTCTCTGTTCTGTGAGCTTATCTTTATTTTTACAGCATATACGCTGCTAACCTTGCACGCAATCCTCCTCCTTTCTCATCCGGGCTTGAGACCGGTAACGGCGGAGTCAATACATATGAACATACATTTTAAAAGAAAGTATCTAATTTAAAAAAATTAAGAAATTAAAATACAAATTTAAAACAAATATATTTTTTTGGGCCAAACTCATCCAAAAAATATACGTAGTAATAGCATTGTTTTGTGACTAATTATGGTTTTCACCACGCTCATATTAGCTTCACTTTTTTGTCTGGACGGAATCTCATAATCTATATTTCACCCGCTTTACGAGTCGAGCTGTAATTTTGTACACGATAACAATATTGAATAAATTTTCAAATTCACTAATTAATCAGTTGATCCATGATAATTAATTAATCAAAGTTTGATATGGGAAATTTATTTTTGTTTGTACCCTTGGTTACAAACTTGTTGGCACCCTTGGTTACAGACTTGAGCTTGATTACATTGAAACCTTGGTTTGTTTACGTGTTGACGTTTGCTCAAACCCGTGTTTTGCAATTCACGATAAGATAAAGCAAATATATTTGAAAATTTAAAGAGTTTCTGATCCCTGATTACATCGCATTAAGATAATGTACATTACATTACATTAAGATCAAATATTACATTACACAAAATCGATTACAAGATTCGTTAAGACTAAAAATTAGAAAATTAAAAATAGAAAACCACGCTTATATATTTAAATGTCGCTTATATATTTTAAAGGAAAAAAAAAGTCGGCCAAAAAATGTTTGCCTCGTTCGGAAAAGAAAAGCGTGGGCGCTTTCCCTATACTAACATCAGAGTTTTGTAATACGTATATCAATATCGTAAGGTCCATCTTTTATTTGAAGAGTGAGGCAACATTTTTTAGGCAGATAATTTTTACTTTTTTTCCTATACCAAGCCGCCTATATATAGATATGTATATATAGATATATATATATATATATATATATACATAAATATATACATATATATATATATATATATATAGGCGGGGTGGTTTCTAAAAAAAATTTCGTGTAATGTAATTTCTTTTTTATTTAAAACAAGATTACATTTGATTTGCGACTAGCTTAATGCTTTCCGGCTGCAAAAATATCTTTTTATTGTTAAATTATATTTTAAGTAATTAATATTGCCGAATGTTTTCTCGAATCCTAATAAATATAAAAAAAATTGAGAACCCTTTTATGCAGGTAAAGTTATTTTGTAACAACGAAAACCTAATAAATGGTTCAAGAAAACGAAAAGTTTCCTGGATATATTTATCAAAAGTTATTTTTTCACTTGTTCTACTGTTTTATTTCACTATAGATTTTCTTGTTGCCACAAGACACGCTGATTCGTGGATAAGTGCTAACCGGTCGGGCGTTTAATTTTATTTGTCAAGAAACGCTAATCACAACTAAATCGGAAGTAGTGAATGGCTTCAAATGGGCTTTGATATCTCTGAAATGATCGAATCAACCGAATTTCTGCCTGTGAAGGGAATTTACGAAAAAAAATATTTATGAACTAAATATTATCAAGAAATTAGCTCAAAAAAGGTTTGAAGACTATTTGCGCTGGTATTTCCGCTGGCCGTTTCGTGAGAATTATTATATCTTTTTTAAGTCAGTTTTTGTCGACAATTTTAAATAATAACAAATCCGTGGCAGCACAGCCTAGATACATATCAATATTTGAAGGCCGTGAAAATCTACAAGCAGATTGAACTGTTTAATTGTTCTTAGACTCAATTTGTTTCACTTGTACTTGGGACGACGCGCAATTTACCTCTGTCTCGTAGAATTTATTGGAAGTTAGTTATATTGTTTATTGTGGGCTTCATAGTGGAGTATATTGTGACTAAAGGTACCCAGGAACAGAGAGGGTAGAATGTGTGGGCTGCAGGTCTCCCGGAGGTCGTCACTCTCCCTAATGACCTCCTACTGCTGCACTTCACAGCTTCCCTACTCCGGGTTAGTGAGGCGGGCTGTGCGCTGTATTTATGGCTGTTTATTTATCTTAAAATCGTGCGAATTTAAATATGTACATTTGCTTTAAAACCAATACTTATCAATTTGTTACAACCAACCGAAACACATATGTATTTCGATTTATTTTTAAGCGAATTATTTTTTATAATTAATACAATAAACTTAGTTTTCACCACTTTTTTATTAAAAGTATCAACATGTTTCATGGCCTATGGCCCCTTCGTCAGGATAAGTGTATACTAACAAAATTAAATTTAAAAATTGAAGTTTAAGCAATCAAAACATTAGAAGTGTTATATATGGAAAATGAATAATAATAAAGTACCTAATTAACATGAAAATAAATGAAAAAGTATTTGTAAAATGGACCTGGTTATTTATAATATTCAATTTACTATAAACACTTATTCTTATTTCCAAAGTTTCTAATTTAACAAACTGTGATTCTGTATAATTTGTATGTAAAATTTATAAACCCTTATTAATATCAAAAGAATGATCCAAAAAATATTTTAATGTTAAATAACCACAAGTTCCTTAATTATATAGTCTATTAAAAATTCATAAAATTGATCGACCGATTAGACCAGTTGTATCTAATTGTAATGCTCGGAGTAGTAAATTATCGGCTATAATAAACAAAATAATTTTTGAAAGTAGTGTTTTTAAACCTCTATATATAATTAAAAATTTTCTTGAATTGGTTGATTATTTAAAAGTATTGGATATTCCAAATAATTCATTTTTAGTCTCATTTGATGTTATAAATTTGTTTCCTAGTGTTCCAATTGAAGAAAGTAAAATTATTACAATGAATTATTAAATTTTTCAAATATTTGTAAAGATATCTCATGATTTGAATAGAATTTTAACTTTGTTTTAAATCAAAATTATTTTCAATTTGATAATACTATTTTTAAACAAAAAGTAGCAATGGGTTCTAGTATCAGTCCTTTAGTGGCTGATATATTTTTTAAATAATTCAGAGAAAATAATTTTTGATAGTTCTGCTTTATTATTAAAATATGTATTCTTTGGAAAAGATATGTTTATGAAATTTTATGTATCTGAACTGGTACTGAAAGGCAAGTAAATTTTTTTCTTAATTTCTTAAATAGACTACATAAAAGGATTCAATTTACCGTAGAAATAAAAAATTCTAGCATAAATTTCTTGAATTTGAATATTTCAATATTTCAATTGTTATTAATAAAATTGATTTTAACATATTTCGTAAAGATACACATACAGATATAGTTACAGTAGGTTGCCAAATTAATAGAGACAGTACCAATATTTTGTGGTTTCTATGTTTGCATTGTCTCTTTTTCTAAATAACTTGTATTTGATGGCTATTTCTTAATTACTTTTGCTGCTGGTATCATCACTGATACTTTTAGGAAGTGAAAACGCTATCTAAGTGTCACATGTGTTAAAAATTTAAGTTTATTTCTACACGGCCAGCATTTTTTGTGAAAACGCGTGATCGGGAGTCTCGTAAATAAATATAAAATAATTATTTTAACGAGTATTTATAATTCAGCTACAACAAAACATAACAAAATAATAATTATCTATCAATTTTAAGTTTTGGTTATTATATTATTTCAAATAAAAGTTTTGCCATATTGATCACATTATTACATTTTTTCAATATGATCAAGTCTTCAAAAACATCTCTAAGAAAATGTACGGAAGTTAAGGCACTATTTTTAGACACTAAACATTCCCAAAGAGAAATAACGGCCATTATGAGTGTCTGAAGGTCCTGTGGTCAACAGGATAAAAAAAAATGATCAAAACCTGCCCTTTAAAGTGGATGGCGTTGGGAAATGTGGCAGAAAACGAATCACCACACCTCGTACTGACAGTAAAATCAGAGACACCTGTCTCTAAAATCAAAAAACGAGTAAAGCTTGTTTGACCTTAATGATCACCGAAGAAAGTATCGAAGTTTCCCAAAGAATAGTCCAGAGGAGATTGTCTGAGGAGGACATGAAGTGTCATACACCAGCTAAAAAACATCGCATTACTGTAACTATGAGGAGAAAATTGCTGAAATGGCCCAAAGCATACTAACACTCTCGAGGAATGGAATTAGGTATTTAACATTTTGTGGTTTTAAAATTTCCAATCGTGTTATAATGGTATTTTTAGAAGTGCTTCTCTGAAGAGTCCATATTTCAAATTTAGGTGGAAAAATCATCATTCGTCCGGCGACTCCCAAGAGGGATATTCCACCAGCACTGTCTTGTGGAAACGATCAAATACCCGACCAATATCATGGTGTGGTCAGTCATCTCTTTCAATGTGATGGGGAGCCTAAACATCGTGCAAAAGACTATGAGGCAGCGTTAGTACGGACAAGTATTGGAAAATTGATTGCTGCCTCAAGTCTGAGATTGGTTCCCTGGATGCCAGGAATACGAATTTATGCACGATTCTGCATCTTGCCGTAAGACCAGGACTGTCGCTAAAAATCTACCTAAAAAAGGACCTTGGCTGAGAAATTTCTCTGACATGAACCCCATTGGGAGCTAATGAAGAGGGAGATTGCCAAGAATGTGATTACGATCAAGTAGCAGCTCTTCGAAACCCTCATCCGGGTTTGGTAACACTCTCCTGAACAAAATATTGATGCAAAACTGAGGCACTGAGAGAAAATTGTAATTTTCTGCACGATAATGTTTTAATATTATTAAAAAAAAAAAAAATGCAGAAGGTGTTTAAATATTCCTAATTAAATATTCTTGTTAGTAAAAAATAATTCCTGTGCCCAAAATCATACACGTCTTTGTTTTATGAATCCAAAGTGAAATTTACACAATTTTCATAGGTGTCCCTATTAATTTGGCGACCAACTGTACACACAATTCTTCTAATCATCCATATACTCAAAAATTGTCAACTTTTCACTCTATGTTAAGTAGATTGATTAATTTTTCAACTGTTGATAATTTTAATTAATTAAAATTTTTTGTTTAACCTTCAATATTTGATTCTGAAAAACATTGGATAAAATTGTATTTATAAATAATGAAATTTCTAATTCAATTAAAAAAAAATCCCAAATGTCAATTAACCAGCTTTCTACACTAATAATAAATTTTAAAAATACATATTAAATAATAAGGATAAGGATAATTAAAAAAAACATGGTTGTTCATATATTGATTTGTTATGATTGTGATTATTTTTATATAGGAAAAACGTGTAGAAATTTTGAAGTTAGAATAAAGGAACACTTAAGGTGTTTAAATAGCAATAATTATTCTGAATTTGGTAACCATCCTTTGGCTATGAATCATTCTTTTGATATTAATAAGGGTTTACAATTTTTATAAACAAATTATACAAATCACAGTTTAATAAATTAGAAATTTTGTAAATGAGAAAAAGTGTTAATAGTAAATTTAATATTATAAATAACCATGTACTTTTCACAAATAGTAATTTTTTAAATTTATTTTCACTTTTTTAATATTTGGATTGTCTATACTTCGATTTTTCAATTTAATTTTGTTAGTGTACAATTGTATCCTGACGAAGGGGCCATAGGCCCTGAAACATATTGGTATTTTCAATAAAAAGGTGGTGAAAACTAAGTTTATTTTATTAATTATATTAACTAGCAGGAAAGCAATCGGCTTCGCCGATTGCTTACTGCTAGGCCCTGCGGGCGGCTATTGTGGCCGCTCCGCGGCCAGCCATGGCCGCTGCGCGGCCAATTGTGTTTGCTGTGCAGCAAACACAATTGTTTACCTATGCCTATGTCAGCCGCTTCGCGGCCAATTGTATCTGGAAAATTTCCATTTTTGCTATTGTGGCCGCTTCGCGGCCAATGACGGTCGTCCCGCGGCCAATTGTGTTTGCTCTGCAACACGATTGATTTCCTTACTGTTACAAAGTTAATAGAATTTGATAATTGGCCGTATTTTGAAGTAAGCAATATTTCTTTTTTTGTTTCATGACAGTTAATATTGTGATGCTGTCAACTCTGAGTTTTTAAGTTTGGCTGGTTTAAAAATAATGAATTCATCAACATTGAGGAGAAAAAAATCAGGTTTTAGTGTCTATGGTAGCTGTCAGTGACAGACAAAATTTCAGTGAAAAAATCAGGTTTTACTGTCTATGGTAGCTGTCAGTGACATACAAAAAATGAAACAGCTGTCGAATTCTTCTTTGTATTTATTTTTATCGATAAAATTACAGCGTCTTATTTATTAATAAATTACATAGCATTTTAGTTTAATGATTATTGATAAATAAATGTATTTTAAAAATATATCATTTTGTAGTCCATTTCACGACCATCATCTTTATAATACTATCCACATAATAAAATGTAAAGATTGGACTTTCTAAAAGCCCGAGTACATCTTCGTTAACCAATCGAGCATATTCATTCTTTGGACACAGTATCGTTCGTTTACTCATTAGGGGAACATCCGCTATAGAATGTACTTCATTATATATGCTTTGAACAACATTTTGACTTACACTTTCATTTGGAATAAGCACTGATGACGCATACTTTCCTTCCACAGGAGGCAGCTTTCCATCGCCTAAATCTAAAAGCCACTGTGTAAATGAATTTTCACCTTCTAAAGCGGGGACATTAGTTTTCAAATTGAAAATAGTAAAATTTTTCCAATGTTGGCTGTTTTTAATAGATGTCGCTACTAACTGACCGCGAAAAGCCCTTCGAGAAACTGGTAGAATTTGTCCAGTCGCCGCCCAAAATGATTACTTTATTGCCAAAAATATCATTATTACCCTTTATATCGCGCAGAGTACGTTCGATTATATCTAAAGCTATAACTGGCACCATCGGTGCTTCATCCCAGATGATAACATCAGCTGCACTTATAATTGCACGGTTCTTGGATGTCACTCTGCATGTTGTGTTATTCTATAAATCAAGAAGTAAATTAAAAGCCATGTGACATGTACGTCCACCTGGTAATAAAATTGCTGATATTCCTGTCCAAGCAACAGATAAAACTTTCTTAGATCTTCCTCTTCAAGTATGTATAATAGTCTTATAAAGGAACGTTTTACCTGTGCCACCAGGACCGTCAATAAAGAAACATTTTTTTGATTCATGTACATCTGAAATTTTTTACTTAATATACTGTCGAAAGCACAATGTTCTCGATTGAGTTTTCCAGCCATCTCTAACCCTAAAGAACTTTCTAATGCTAAATTAATATCAACCACTTCATTATAAGTATTGCTGTAATCTGGTCCTGGCAAACCCTGTGATGTGCATGAAGAATTTTCATTTATTAATGCCTTTTGAATATACAAAAGGGAACAATTTTGTGCAATTTCTGCAGTAGCACCTTGACGACTGAAGTCTTCTGACATCAAATCTTTGAAATCGTTCCACAGCTGCAACGGATCTGGTGGGAGGCAATGAATCATTAATAAGACAAATAGGTCGCGAAGAGCTTTAGGCATCATATACGTTGAAGCTTCAGCCATGCAACGCTGCCATTCTCCAATATCATCGATGAGTCCTAATTCTCGTAGGTAAATGTAGGAAGTAGAAAACCATTAACAGTCCGCAAAGATTCAAAGGACGTAGCGCCAGTCACTTGTAAAAGAATAAGTCTTAAATGGTATAATTCTATATTACTAGGAGAAACGGGGGACATGCGACCAGTAATCTTGTCCCCGCCACATTGCCTCTTCTTCCACTGCTTATTGCTAGAAAAAACATAGAAATTAGTTAAATCCTGATACTTAATATTACATGCCTCATTATCTTGTTGGTTAAGTTTAAACCATGCAGTTAATGTTGTATTATTTAAGGCTGTAGAGTCCAACCAAATTCACCTGACGGAAATAACAATGGAAAAACCATCGGATCTAAATGTTTTGATAACATATTAATACGCTGGAGACCTCCTACATTCTTAGGGTGAACAGCAAAATCTACGTTTGGCGGTAACCTACCTTCGTAATCTGCTACATACACAATGGCGACTTCATTATTATTAGATGGAGCATTATACCTTCTTTGGTCATCTAACGAAGAACGCGTAAAGAGTAGTTGAATATTCCGCATCTGGCCCCCGTGCTCTGCAACTATAGATTCTTCTTCCTCAACCGCTTCTTTCAACCTTTTGTATTGGAGAGCATATGGACTTACACGACGGATGACATTATCAATAGTTTCCATTATATTTTGTTGACATCTAAGGTTAGACGGATGGCTCATACGTACCCTGACTGCTTCATCCGCATCGTAAACATATAGTTGCGCATATGCCGGCACCTCTCCATCACTCTGCAAACTTCTAGACGTTCTATGATATACTTCACCTGAAATTTTTAAACAATACGGGCCTACACCTGGTATGTCACTTATTTGCACTCCGAAAGATGCAAATGCATTAGCACAGTTGTACTGCACATTTAAAATAAGATGTCGCATTTCTTCCTTCAGCATACACTCTTTGCCTAGCATTTTTACGTTCCCGCTGGTCAGCATTCCTTCTTTCACATTCCTCTTCTGTTATGTTTGACATTTCTTCTGGCATTTCTCTACGTCTGGTGTTACGGACAGACACGCCCGTAACAAATAATTATTTTAGAATAGGGTGGATCACCGATTACTCGCCTGTCTGCTGTGCTCCGGGCGTCGTGACGTCACTGACGATGAGTCACAACTCGCTTCTAAATCTTGTTGATGATGATGATACTTTGGAAACACCGGAGAGCAACGCTACGATCGACGGTGTTTCTTCAGGGGTTTTAATTCACAACAATTTACACACAAGAAAATAAAAGCAAAGTTTTTGTTTCAGAAGGAAACCTAGCGAAAAACGGGCAGAGTGACGTTGTAAAAACTATTTGTCGCACAAACACGGCAACAAATATTTACTGGCACTAAGGCACTGAGAGCACTGTGATTTCGCTAGGTTTTCGCAGCCTTTTTATTTGGGTCCAGCAAAAATAACGGGAAAATAACTGCCAAAAAGGGATTACTGAGAGAGGGGATTTACATCTTTATTGTAGGCATCGGCGTAACGTGGTGGACCACGGAAGCTGTGCACTCGGCCTAGCGGAACGACCGCTGGGCGCCGGCGATACCGTGCATCGGCGGCGCATATCTCGCGGCGCGCGGATATTTTTTAAGATAAATCCACTCTCTCATATCTCCCGCTAATGAGTCATATGTCAAAATGTGCGTCTGACATGCCCGCATGTGGGTGTAATACGCAGATTACTGTCCGGGCATGTCAGCGCTTGCAAATCGCGTGCATGTGACAAAAAATGAAACTTTTTTATTTATGAAAATATCTAAATTATTAATATCGCATCAGGTAGCCCTTGTTTTTCTGAAGAAAATGACACCTCACACTTTGATTATTGAGCTCTCTAGCGATAGTGAATCTAAATTTAGCGCCGTACGAAAAAATGTACGGCGCGCTATCTCAAGTCACGAGCCGTGTGGGTGTCGGTTATTACCTGCCCGTATTTCTATTGGTACAGAGATGCGGGCAAGTACACTGTAGCTGACCGCTCCGTAGGCGACTACCTGATTTTTACTTTGCGATTTTATCTCAAAACAAAATTTAAAATATTTAATTAAGCGCGCCCGCGGCCCGAGTGACTCATCGTGAGATTTTAATCTCTCTCCCTCGGCCGCGGTCGTCGCTCTAATGGATGACTCATTAACGGGACCCTCCTTGACAGTTATATACATAATTAGAAAAATAATAGTTATATACACATATTTACAAATATTCTTAAGCTATTTTGCCTTTACGGCCTGGACCCTATCCACGATTCAAGACATTTATTATTATTTTATATTGTAACACATTTAAAAATTAAGCAAAAATATTTTCATTCTTCGATTTTTTATCCTGTGCGAACCACTCCCCCCGTATGGCTTTGGCCATACCAGAAGGACGCATAGGATCCTCGACGATTCCAGTGTCATCTATGAAGGCCGCTTCCTGAATCGGCTCGGTGGGCAGCACGACGATCTTAGTCACGGGCCGCGTGTATTCTCCGGTTGAGGTTTTTATGCGGACGATGCGTATCTGGCCGTCTGCCGCTGGAATGGCTTGCGTTATGATCCCTCGCGGCCAGCTATTACGTGGCAAGGCCGCGTCGGCGATGATAGCCATCCTTCCTGCACATACGGGCGGTGCGGGTTCTTGCCATTTACGCCTCTGAGCGAGCGTCGGTAAATATTCCCGCATCCAGCGTCTCCAGAACATATCTGCTAACTGTTGAGAGAACTGCCACTGTTTTTTCAGGCAGATCTGTTCATCCAGCGGTCCATACGCGGCCAGATGCATATGTCGTCCAGCCGTGTTCATTAGAATGTGATTCGGTGTGAGTGGCTCGCCGTCATCCGGGTCAACTGACACATGAGTCAGCGGTCTGCTGTTCACGGTGAATTCGGCTTCCGCGAGGGCCGTGACTAATGTTTCAACTCGCGGCGCCCGGTCTTTCAGCGTCATTTCGAGTGCCCGCTTGACCGAGCGCACGAGGCTTTCCCACGCCCCGCCCATGTGTGGTGCTAATGGAGGATTGAACGCCCAATCTATGTTCTGGGCCGCCAAGTGGTCTTTCATTTGCGCTGCTTGTTTTATTTCCATCAGCGCCGCGGTTATTTCCTTTGCGGCTCCTTTGAAGTTTGTACCATTATCGGAGTACATATATCTCGGATGACCGCGGCGCGCGGCCATTCTTCTCAGAGCCATGACCGCTGAATCTGCACTCAACGAGCTCGCCAGTTCCAAGTGCACAGCTCGTGTCGTGAGACATGTGAAGAGTGCTCCATACATTTTTTCTCGGCGACGGCCGATCGTGACCTGTATGGGCCCAAAGTAGTCGAGTCCACAATGTGTGAATGGAGGTAGGTGATGCGCCAGGCGCGCATTGGGTAATTGGCCCATAAGCGGAGATTGCGGTTTGCTTCGTCTGATCCGACACACTTGGCATTCAAAGTGCGCGCGGCGTACTGCTGGTCGCAGACGGAATATAAAATAATTTTCTCGCACATCGCTCACTGTTACTTCGGGCCCAGGGTGGTTTCTGCGCTCATGATAATGCCTTAGCATTAATCTGGTATATGGATGGCTGCCATCTAATATGATCGGCTCCCTTAATCCCGCCGGTATGTCCGGCACTGAAGTCGCGATCAATCGGGTGCCCATGCGTATTATTCCGTGCGTGTCTATGTGTGGGGTCACGGTGTATAGACGACCGGTACGTGGGGGAGGCTCCCCCCGCTGCAACGCTTGAATCTCGTGACCGAACGCATCTTCCTGTGCGCGCCGTATCCATGCGCGTTCAGCTCCATCCCGTTCGTCGGCTAGCAGGTCGCTGTGATGCAATCTCTGCGTGCGATGTCGCGCATTCCAGGCGAACCTCCGCACCCATGCTGTGGCGCGTATCAACCTCGTCCATGATGAAAATCGGTGCACGTCTGGTAGTGCGCCGTCTCCTAAGCGGGCGCGCTGTATGTGTGCGATAGTGGTGGGTCGCATTTCCAAAATTTCTTTGTCGGGCTGCGGCGGCGTTTTTTCACGAGGCCACTCGGATTCATCTTTTTTCAGGAAGGCTGGTCCACTAAACCATGGCCCTGAAGGTGATAAATCGGGCGGCTCCCCATCTCGCGTACCGATGTCGGCTGAATTATATTTTGTCGGCACCCACTTCCAGTTCGCCGCACTTGTAAGCTCATCAATTTCGCCGAGGCGATTGGCGACGAAAGCTGAGTACGTGCGCGGATCAGTTCGCAGCCAACATAGCACTGTTGTCGAGTCCGTCCAAAAAATTACATTTTCTATGCGGCACGTAAATTCTTTTTTAATGGTGGCCGCCAAGCGCGCTGCAATTAAAGCAGCTTGCAGTTCTAATCGCGGCACTGATAGCGGTTTTAAAGGGGCTACTTTCGTTTTTGCCGCGATAAAATTCACTTTTTTAAAACCGTCTATTTTTTCCACAAAATATGCTACCGCACAGCATGCTAATTCTGACGCGTCGCAGAAAATGTGTAATGTCACTTGGCGATGACGACTCGAAATGCACTGTCTCGGAATTGCGCAGTCACTTTTGCGCAATAAAATTTGCCACATGCGCCATTTATTGGCATGTTCCACTTGAATAGGCTGATCCCAATCCACTTTAGAACGCCAGACGGCTTGTAAAAGAATCTTCGATCTTATCATCACACAAGCCAAAAAACCCACGGGATCAAAAATCCTCATGACCTCACTCAACACTTGGCGCTTTGTCGGTCTATCCTCTACTTTTAATTCCGGAAGATCTATAAATTTAAACATGAATTTATCCGCCGCCGGGTCCCATGACACTCCCAGGACTCGCTCTGTTATTACATCCGTCCCAATAATTTGTACTGGCTCCACTGCTCGTAAATGAGGAGCTATATGTTCCAGTACATCGGCGTCATTAGAGGCCCAGTTGGTCAATTCCATCTTCCCTCTGCGAAGAATCTCGGACACCTGTCGTGCCATCATCACGGCTTCTTCTTTGGTGTCCACGGCACTCAGCATGTCGTCCATATAAAATTTATTTTTTATGACTGCCGCCGCTTCTGGAAACTGCGCAGCCGCCGAATCGGCGATCTTATCGCGTACATATTGCGCGCTTGAAGGTGAGCAAGTAGCGCCGAAAACCATTGACGTCATCTTGTAGGTCTGCGGCTCTTCTCCCGGCTCATTCCATATAAATAATTGTGACTCTTGATCTGGTTTCACAATTTTAATTCTTAAAAACATATCTCGGATATCGGCCGCAAGCGCTATACGGCCCTCCCGAAATCTGAATATGTTGCCTAGCAACGAAGACAAGAGGTCAGGTCCCGACAATAAAGCATTATTCAATGCTACGCCTTTGCATTTACTAGCGGCGTCGAAAACAATTCTTATCTTCTTAGGTTTTCGCGGATTAAAGACCGCAAAATGTGGCAGATACCATCTTCGGCTGCCTATTTGTTCCCTTTCCGCGGGTGACAAAATCTCGGCGAATCCTTGTTGAATATAGTACCGCATTTTTTCGCGATATGCGGTCGCGAAGGCCGGATCTTTATCCATTTTTCGCTGTATTCCAGCCCAGCGCCGTTTTGCGGTTTCTTCACTGTCCGGTAGGTATACCTCCTGCCGCCGCCATAACAAACCGGTTTCCCAAAAACCATCAGAGCGCTGCCTTGTAGTGGCTTCCATTATCTGCATGGCTCGCAAGTCATCTGTTTTGACTCGCATTGTTGTGGTAATCTATATATTAATTACTCCAACCAATGTCGTTTCTGCATACTGATAATTTCTGTTGCCAGTTTAAAAAAAAACATTTTAGAGTACATTAAAAAGATTAAAAAATATAGGAATACGAACAAACTGATATCAAAAAACATCCAAATCCAAATTATCGAATATTAAAATATCGGAATTTATAGATTTTTTAAAATATTTTCGTGGAATCCGTGTATTCAAAACAGCCAACGTAATTGCAGTCAACGAATTTTTGTGCTGGTCATACCACAGAATGACGCTTTATGACATTGACAGTAAGTATACGTTAACGCTTTTCTTTTTATTGTTTTTGCATTAATCTTGCTTCAATAAACGTTCAAAACATTTGTTTATTAAACATTTATTACGCTTTATATTTTATTTAAACTGCAAAGTGAACTTAACCTTAGATTCATGAACATTTCTCATATAACCTCAAAAGTCTCACAGCGCGTGGCGCGAATGTCATTTTACGTATCATTTTCTCCGTATTTATACATAATAAATATTATTATTTTTCAGAATTCCGATGGAAGACTCAACATCACAAACCGGCAATTTGATAATGCGATTCGAGTTATATGAAAGAAGAAATGCCAGACGTAGACTGTCAAACATAACAGAAGAGGAATGTGAAAGAAGGAATGCTGACCAGCGGGAACGTAAAAATGCTAGGCAAAGAGTGTATGCTGAAGGAAGAAATGCGAAATCTTATTTTAAATGTGCCATTAAAAATTTTAATTCATGGCCACGGAACAATTTTAATTCATGGCCACGGAGAGTACTGTAGATCATTGCAAAGCGGTTCATTTTGATGCTGAAATGAGTCTAAAAATTTTAAGGATTTTATTCGTCAGTACAACTGTGCTAATGCATTTGCATCTTTCGGAGTGCAAATAAGTGACATACCAGGTGTAGGCCCTTATTGTTTAAAAATTTCGGGTGAAGTATATCATAAAACGTCTAGAAGTTTGCAGAGTAATGGAGAGGTGCCGGCATGTGCGCAACTATATGTTTACGATGCGGATGAAGCAGTCAGGGTACGTATGAGCCATCCGTCTAACCTTAGATGTCAACAAAATATAATGGAAACTATTGATAATGTCATCCGTCGTGTAAGTCCATATGCTCTCCAATACAAAAGGTTGAAAGAAGCGGTTGAGGAAGAAGAATCTATAGTTGCAGAGCACGGGGGCCAGATGCGGAATATTCAACCACTCTTTACGCGTTCTTCGTTAGATGACCAAAGAAGGTATAATGCTCCATCTAATAATAATGAAGTCGCCATTGTGTATGTAGCAGATTACGAAGGTAGGTTACCGCCAAACGTAGATGTTGCTGTTCACCCTAAGAATGTAGGAGGTCTCCAGCGTATTAATATGTTATCAAAACATTTAGATCCAATGGTTTTTCCATTGTTATTTCCATCAGGTGAATTTGGTTGGACTCTACAGCCTTAAATAATACAACATTAACTGTATGGTTTAAACTTAACCAACAAGATAATGAGGCATGTAATATTAAGTATCAGGATTTAACTAATTTCTATGTTTTTTCTAGCAATAAGCAGTGGAAGAAGAGGCAATGTGGCGGGGACAAGATTATTGGTCGCATGTCCCCCGTTTCTCCTAGAAATATAGAATTATACCATTTAAGACTTATTTTAAATTAAACCATTTAGACGTTAATGGTTGTCTACTTCCTACATTTCGTGATGCAGTACGAAAATTAGGACTCATCGATGATATTGGAGAATGGCAGCGTTGCATGGCTGAAGCTTCAACGTATATGATGCCCAAAGCTCTTCGCGACCTATTTGTCTTATTAATGATTCATTGCCTCCCACCAGATCCGTTGCAGCTGTGGAACGATTTCAAAGATTTGATGTCAGAAGACTTTAGTCGTCAAGGTGCTACTGCAGAAATTGCACAAAATTGTTCCCTTTTGTATATTCAAAAGGCATTAATAAATGAAAATTCTTCATGCACATCACATGGTTTGCCGGGACCAGATTACAGCAATACTTATAATGAAGTGGTTGATATTAATTTAGCATTAGAAAGTTCTTTAGGGTTAGAGATGGCTGGAAAACTCAATCGAGAACAACATTGTGCTTTCGACAGTATATTAAGTAAAAAATTTCAGATGTACCTGAAACAAAAAAATGTTTCTTTATTGACCGTCCTGGTGGCACAGGTAAAACGTTCCTTTATAAGAAGACTATTATACATACTTGAAGAGGAAGATCTAAGAAAGTTTTATCTGTTGCTTGGACAGGAATATCAGCAATTTTATTACCAGGTGGACGTACATGTCACATGGCTTTTAATTTACTTCTTGATTTATAGAATAACACAACATGCAGAGTGACATCCAAGAACCGTGCAATTATAAGTGCAGCTGATGTTATCATCTGGGATGAAGCACCGATGGCGCCAGTTAGTCATATTTAAATGTCACACTAGAACTATAAGAATCATTAACTATTTGTTGATATTCTATTTATTACAAAATAAAGTATCAGTTTGACTTAAATTAACAAATATGCGAAATTAGGTAAGAAGATGAATCTTTTCTTCCAGCATATTTTGTTCCGAACAAAATGTGCGGAATAAATAACCCCAATTCCGATTTCTGGAAAGTTATTCTTTATTCCAGCTTTATCTGTGTCGTATCCTTGTACGCGTGCGATGTGCGCGATTTATCTAGGAGACATTATTATACTATTTGCGTTGAAAGAAGATACTCCACCAGATGGATTCTCACTCGACTTACTTACTTACTTACCATCACGCCGTTTCCCCGTGGGGGTAAGTAGAGAGGATAGAGCGCCATATTTTTCTGTCCTGACATACAACCACCGCCTTATCCGCATTCATACACTTTGCATGCAAGCTCGACGGTCGTTGAGGCTTTTAACGGGACCATCTTCCAGTATCTGGTTAATTTGGTCATGCCACGTCTTCCGCGTTCGCCCTCTCTTTCATGTTATATATCTTGCGTTATATATATTTCTTACCATTATTTCCTTACTTATTCGCTCAACATAACTAAATCACACGAGCGACTTTGAATAAATCCTTTTCCGGTTTAGATACTCTCATATCTTTGTCACGGGACACATGAAATAATAACTTGTCGCCGGGAGACAGGAACACGAGGCGCATCAGATCTCTTCTCGTATTGACTCTCCATCTAATGTGGGTTCGCTGGGAGGTCTTTGTGTATTTGTCCCGCAAATCTGATTCATTGCCATTTGAAAATACCACCTAAACATTTTGAAAGAGATTGATCTGAGGATCTTTAACCAGCCAAAATATTTCCAGGATACGGGCAATAAAAATGAGATGTGAAAAAGGTGTAGTAACCTATTTTACCTAATTTACCTTAACAGGAGAATTCTCAAATTAAGCTGCATGGACAGAGTTACGAATGAAATGTGTTTCAAAAGAATCAAGAAAAATAAGTAATTCTTAGACATATGATGAAGCATCTAGAGAAGTAAGAGGTTAAGCAACTCAGCCAAGGTCCGTTGAATGGATAGAGCACAAAAAGAAGAAGAGAAATAAGTTAGGTAAGCAGATTTTTTCACAATAAACAGTTTTTCCAAGAACTACAGCGAACGAAATAATCTTTAACTTTAAAAACTTAAAACTTTAAAAATGAACTCAACGACGATTATATTTTTTATGAGAAAGTATGTATGGAAGACTTTGGGTGTTCATAGGGCTTACGACCTACCGTACGGCTGGCTCTAGTGATCACTTTACACAATGAAACGTTCATCATTTCCACCCAAGATAGAATACCAAATCTATTAAATTTTGGAAGTTGTATATATTTAAGTTTTACAACCCTTTTCATATGTACGTTGTTATTATCATTATCCAATTGATATCATTATACGGCATACAAAGCTTTTTCGTTTCCCTAAATTAATCACAGATATCACTAATGAGATATCTATTTTTGATTGGAATTTTTTAAAGCAATCTCCTTTATATCTATAACATATCTTGATTAACGATGTCCCTGCGACAAAATCCAGTAGTGTGTTCTGAAAAATTTGGACAAAACAAAAATTTTCTGAATTTATTTTTGGTGTTAGTATACCATAGAATTATTTTCAGAAAAGCGACTCGACGACAGTAGGTTAAACTGTTTCCTCACCCGGCGCACACACGCGCGCCCCAATTAACATTTATTTTCTCATTAAACCCAAATATTGTCACCCTTTCAACTTTTCTCCCACCTTCCCTCTCGGGCCCCCTTCCCTCTCGGCGTAACAACACGTTCGCAAAACGCAATTAAACGCTTCAAACGAATCTGGCAATTTGTTAACAAACTTATTACGGTTATCTCTGATAATAAATATTAAAGCGCAAAATGTTTTATTCTTTTGTGTTCCGGGAGGTGTATTCGCGAACCTTATCTCCCCTCCCCGATTCAAATTGCTCGTGTGACAGTTAAATATGAAAAGGAAATAAAGCCTCCAAGTCGAGAAGCCATAAAGAATGGGATTTTTTATATTCTTAACGATGATAACACGGCGATAAAAATAATGGCCCTCGCTAATGCTCGTCTAGTTCGGGGCAGGCCCGGCTCCAGATTTCTCAGATATTCAATTATCTGGATGGCGTTTTGCATCACAATGGGAGGCTTCTTTCTTCTCTTTGTGCAACTTTTAGCCATCGTTACTCAAGTGCCAGCGATATTTTTATTTTTAGTGCCGCAGCGGGCCGCAGCCGAAGCTACTAAACACAATCTCGAAATATACAGGCTTGATATAATCGCGAAATGTTTTTTAACGTCACCGGGAATCGAAACCGACATTTTAACCTGTTCCAAAAGTCACAAACTTCGATAATTAAATAAATTTAAAAATAATCCGGTACATATGTAAATTTTTTGTGAATTTAGTACTTAAATATTACCTTTGTATATTAAATTAAATGTAAATGCTTGTGCTTAACAACTTTTTTTTAATAAAAAAAATGATAAAAAATACATTTATTTTAAATTTTAAAATGAACGTACATGTAATAACACTTTACTTCTTAGTGAACGTACACAAATACATACAAACATAATTAATATAATTAATATAAATTAACTTTGTTTAAAAAACATACAAACATGTCTTTTTTTTTCATTCTTGCCTCTGAGGTAATATTAACTATTATCCAACCTTTTATAGGCCTCTGAATATTTGAGAGTCTCAAAAGCAAAACCCACACTATTTGAATACTAACGAAAATAGAAGGTGACCTGTTTGAGAATAATTCTGTAGCAGTTTTACAATGGATAACGGCTCTTGGAAACATGTTTGTGGGTTTTAGAAGCACGATAAATTATACAAGTCTCACAGAGACGAAGTTTTATTAGCGAAATATGTATAGAAATCTTTAAAGGGTGGTCACAGTGCTTATGACCTGTAGGAGCCGGCTTGAGTTATCACTTTGCACAATGCAACGTTGAAGAAAATTCAGTATAACTAGTTCTGTTCTCAGAACATACATATAACAATTTTGTTTCAGAAGCATTTTATCCAAAAAAAATTAAATCTTGAGAGAAGATGAGATATAAATAGGTCAATATCAATTATATCAATTGGATGGTAGCGGCTTTGTTTTTGCTTCTACCCCTAATCGCTTTATATTTAAAACTAACCTTTAAATGGAATGATGAGATTCGAAAGTACACGAGATAATGTAGTGACTACAGAATGGTTCTGTGTATAGACTATATATCGGATTGTCAATTGTTGCGAGGAGAAGCGATATTGCATTCAATTTTGCTAAAGACTTGGCGATACCTAAGTGGAAACAATTTGCAACATCCAAGAGGCTTTCGAGGACGATGCTGTTTATATCTAATAGATAATGGAGTAGTCCAACCACTTGCAAGATGGCCGCATAACACTGGACAGCGAAAGGTACGCCCTCAACAAGCCGAAACAACAATGTGATTGACCAAGTGCTGACTGGTTGTGAAGGATAGTCGTATCAGAGACCGAGAACTTGCAAACGGGGTGGATCGGTACATTTAATTTCGACCTAAGATTTAGGTTTGAAGTGAATGTCAAACGACTGGAAATGTAGCTACGCATGAGTAATCGGCAGCCCTATCACGTTTATGCATTCCATTCTTTGCATCTAATTTGGGCTTTCTCAGCCTAACATAGCATTCCCATGGTTTGTCAGGCTATATATTATCTCAGCATAGCTCCATGTAACTTTTGGCTTTTCCCCAATGATCCAATTTGGCAAGTCTAGTTGAACGCCATCCCGAACGAAGCGTTCCAGCAGTGTTGAGACCGCGGGAGAAGCGCGTGCGTTACTTTGAAGGACATTAGAGGAAGAATAGTGTGTTGCCATTGGTTATCAGTCCAATCTTTGAATTCTGCGACCATTGATTCAACCAACGATGATGATTCTTGGAGATATTTTTTCTTTTTTTTTGTATTTCTTTGGCACTTACTATGTAACAATTTCTTTCAGACATTATTAAAGAGTGTAAATGTACAATGTACAATTTGTTACTTATTAAAGAATTTAAGCTACCGGTTTCGACACGTCCGTGTCGAGCTAGTCGGCTAGCCGCATCTAACGGTCCACGTTCCTGAGTGCCGAGTTCTACAAATCGGATAAAAAACCAAAAGGTAAGTGTTTGCATTGTCTCTCTGTGACGGGCTTTTCACATCTTACTGGACAGCTAGCTTGCCCCTTGGAAGTTACGTATAGTTGAACATTCCATCGCACTATCACATAACCTTGGCCGATCCAAATAGTGTGTTGCTACAGATGGAAATATTGGTGATGGCATTACGCTCGTGTGTGTGTTTGCTCGCGTTTGCGGAGAAGGAGAAACGATTGTCCGATTTTTTCACTGCGCCTCTCCGACACTGAACCGAAATGACGTGCACCTCATCCCTATACGGCACGCATCTCATCCAACTTGACTAAACAATATGACGAACTGTTTCCCGCAATGAAGCACCCTCTGCGCGTAATAAAGCACGCTGGCGGCTCTGCTCCTCCAATTGTTTGTCGCGAAATAGCGAATTAAAAGCCGGTGGGGACGAATAAAAAGTGCAATAAAAATGGAGCTCCATCTAGGGAGCGATAACGGAATACATTCCGGGAGCGGGCTCTCCGTAATGGGATGTTTACACTCCCAATCCAGGATCCGCGCCAGCCTCCAGCTCCTGGCTGTCCCGGTTCTAGGGAGACATTTTATCGCTTAGAATCGGGCCGAAAATGCTGAGAAACCTTTCACATTCATCCACGCTCATGGCTGGTACGGGAACCGAATATTTTTTACAGGCCATCTTCCTAATTTTTTTTAAAATTAATATTGTTTCAATAAAACTGCACATAATCGAGGGTTTCCTAACACTTTGGACATTTAAGAATAAATTAGAAACCCATAGAACACACGGAAATATAAGAGAAGATTCAAGAAATTTAAAACCTCATATAAATCTTATAGCACCCTAAAATATAATACATGTGCGGCGCAAAACCACTATTCTTATGTAGGATAAAATATTTTTATTAACTACCTGCAATATTTAAAAAAATCAAAATCGTTCATCATTTAATAGTGAATTAAAGAGAAAAATAAACATCAAATTAATTTGCAATAGTACCTACATTTAATATCTCATTTTTCATAATTACTTATTGAATATAAGATATTTCGTTTTTACTTCCTTTCTTTTAACTCATGGCGTCTGCTTGTCTGACGAAAAAACTTTGGCTTGATTTTTAACCCTTTTCCCGTGATCCAATCGAGCTGAAACTTTGCAAGTAGACTCGTGGCGACGATCAAGAAGATCTATCAAATTTTCGTTAAATTTTTTTTTTTTTAAATGGAGATGCGAACACGGAATTCGTGTCACATCAATATTCTTACAATTTTTAAATTAAGCTCAACGCTTGTGCTATGAAAATAGGACTAATTTGCTTGTCTGGAGTGAGATTCGAATCTGCGACCTTTGGATGACGAGGCGAGAGTCCTAACCACAAGACCAACAAGCTACAAGCAAAATTATAGTATAATTTTGGATTTTTCAAATATTTAATGGTTTTTTCTTATAATTCAGTAAGTTGTATGGAGATTCCGACGCATTTGGTAGACACAAAACCCGAAAGGGAGTTTTGTAAAAACTTGATTCTTATGGGTTACTTTTTTATTCTTTTCTTATTTCTTCAAACATATTTGTTCTTTCCGAAGTCCCTTAAATAATTATGTTATTTTAGCTTCAAATTTTTAAAGGCTTTATTTTCATAAATGAATCTTTGTACGTTATTTACTCTATCTTTAATCTTCTCTCCTTTACACATAATTTACTTATATTGTAATGGAATGTATGTAAATTAGACATTAAATGTTTGGAATGCAATACCCTCCCCACATACTAAAATAAATATTTATTACTATTATACAACATATATTATTATTTTAAAATTAATAATAATGTCCAGCCGCAAAATAAACGCTTCCCGTTATTTTTTAAATTAAATTTTTAAATAGAAATCAAGCGGGAATCAAAAGCGCGACATTTTAATTATTTCCTTATTAATAAGTTTCGTCACTTGCAAATAACTGTCTCTGGTACTGCCACTATTAAACTGAATGGCTCATTGCTAGTCACTATAACAGAAACTTTTGCGTTGGGCGGCTTTTCTTTTCCAGCAAGTACATCCTTTATCTCCTCTTATTGTCACGCAGTCCATTCGGTCCCAGTTTGTTTTCCCCCACTCAGCATCTCTGTACAGTAATTTAGTCCCATCGTACAAGGAGTAAAAGGGATCTCTTCGGGAAAGAACGATCCGATAGCGCCGCGCTAGAAGTGGCGCTACGCAGCGCTTATCCACCTCCAGGGTCGTGAATCTGATTTGATACGCACCCCGAGAGCTCCTCCTAACTGGGTCCTATTTCCCTTGTGGCCTCATTTAATTGCGGGGAGCGTAGACGAGCCTTTCGGTTATTTGTTAACTTACGAGATGTATCTGAAAGCAACCGTGAAATTGGTAAAGGATACAGAGGAAATGCGACTGTATGCAAAAAACTGTTGGACAAAATCAAGAGTGAACGCTTTCGGAATTAAATTAAGACTGGTTTAAGTATTTTAATTATATCAAGAAAGGGTGAAAAGGGGAGGACGCTGGGCTGGTTTTGTGATTTAATTGAAGAGATAATTTAAATAACGATTTAGCTTGCTGTTAGGTTGATGAAGACAAGAATATAAAGCCAGATGCATAGGGACGAATAATTTTAGAAAGGAAGCATTTTTGGTTGTAGACAAACATTTTTAATAGATGTTTTTTTCATAGTTTTACAATTAGTTTATATAGTTTGTTTTATATATCGCAGCTACAATTTCACAATCAAATGTAATTTTAATACTTGTGCTCATACAAGAAAAACAAGTCAAGGATTAATCAAATGGAGATAAATTATTTGATATATCTCAGAAGTATCATTTTGCAAAGTCAAGTAATATCTTTGGCTCCAGTGGGAAGATACGTACTCATTTTCGACCAAACTCAAGAGTAAAAATGTTTTAGCTTAAAGTCATCGTTATTATTAATTAAAAGAATACACTTTTAATAAAACACAATTTATTGAATAATCAACATGCTCCAGTCTCTTCATCAGGATACAAAGGATGCTAAAAATTAAAAATGGAAGTACAGACATTAAAAAAAAAAACAAAATATAAGTATAAAGGAGTTGAAAATAAGTTCATATTAGTTCCTAATTAATTATTGACCTCTCTTTCAATTATTTTTTGTTTTTGTTACGCGTTTTATTTTTAGTATACGTTGTAGCCTGACTGAAAAGGCTTTGGGGGGAGGGGGGGGCGTGTGTTCTCTTCTTTCGTCTGTAGTTGTACTGTAGAAAGAAGGGCTCTACCCAAGTTTTGTAGTTGTCGATGTAAATGAAGGGAAGTTGTTTTATAGTCATATAGGAATTCCCCCAAGTCGTGGAAGGTTTAATGAATTTATTCACTCGATAAATCAATCATAAGTTATACACAATTACAATAATAAAGACAGTGATAAAGACTCGACGGAACAGGGCCTCCGGCCTACGCCGGGGGTAGTTGAGGGACTGAAATGCCCGTACAGGGCGTTGGCTATTTTTATATGTTTTGGGAATAAAGAATTCTCTTGAAATCTGGCTGTACGCCTGTGCTGACGGTGCTTCGGGCATCGACCTGTGTCGATGGCTCGTGTACGCTGCTGTGTCCGCTGCAGAAGTCGCGGCTATACAATGTGCCTATTGTATCACGTGTCACTGGAGGTTGCACCTTGCTTACTATGTTTGTGTTGATGGTCTGCTCAGGGCTGTGGCTATGTATTGGGTAATTCCCATATGGCCATTACCCAATAATAATGGTTTTTATTATTGCTTAATTTTATTCAGTGAGTAATAGTTAATAGTTTGAATAATAGTTAATTGCCATTAACCTAATAGTTCACCTTTGTTTGTGAAATGATTAATACTTACGAACGCGCAAGTTCCTATTGCCAACTCAGCTTAAATTTTCCATTTCCTCGTTGAACTTGGCTACCGGGTGCAGTCAGCATCAGATAAATCCCGGGCGGGCCGCATTAAACGTTAATGCTACATTCCGTAGTTAGGCGGGATCTGCCAGGACCCTCGGCTGAGCTATGATTAGTGCGGAGGCATTTGTCCCGCCTTCTTTACGACCCCCGAGATCTAACTATCCTGATCAAACTACCCGGTGCGGCGGCTCGCGCCAAGTGATTGTGATCATTTTTACTTTTTAACACCAAAGGTCAGATGTGCACGGCAGAGCATCCCAGAAAACCACACACAGAATTCTGAAAGGCCGTGAAAACCTGAGAACATTTTAAATATGCCGATTTTCCGCGGTACGACCCAAACTCCGACTTACTTGATTACTAGGCGAATATCTAACCACTATACCAACTTTCTTATCCCAAAAATCAAGCACCCTATGGCAGGCATTCAAAAATACAATTGTTCACCTGAATACTTTAACTTTTATACATATGTAGTTTCTACTCCGCTACTATTACGTGGCATCGTATCAAAATATTATTTATATGACAACGGATAATCAGAAATATACATATGTAAGAAAAATTGGCGACAGTGTTTGTGCCTGTGAGTGAAAATAATAAATATTGTCATACGTACCAACACTGACAACAATACTTTGAAACATTTTGCAATCGTCTATAAGTTTTTCCTAATGTATGGAAAGTTCCACAAGTGTCTCGGAGGATTTAGAAAAGCGGTTATCTATAAAAAAGGATGTCACGTAACGCAGGAACATTCATTCGTGGTGATAACAAGTGCGACATGTCGGCGTTAGAACTAGTGTGATCGGTCATTCGTGACGATGATATTATAATACGCGAAACCAGCCTAGTGTATATTCCAGGGACAGTGAATAAATAAAGGAATACTGGGGCGAGAAGTCTTTATACGAAGAATATTGCGCGGGGTTTACTAGAACGTGATCGAAGCAATAGAAACTGCGTTAATTAGTACAAATTAAGGAAAAGTGATATAATAATTGTCCAAAATATTCTAGAGACATTCTGTGACTAAAAAAATTTAAAAACGGTTTTTCAATTTAACTTCTGTTCAGTGACTTTCTTTGGTAATAAATTAATCTTTAAAATAATTACCAGTGTTTTCATTTGTCTCTCAAAGCCACGTCCCGTGACAATATTTATGTCTTGTATGAAATAAACTCCAGAATTGTTGTTATTTTAAGTACTCGGGCACACAGTAAAGGAACACGCGGTGTGAACTCTTCTCCATTGAAACGAGGAAAGCTTTCTGTTGTAAGGAGAGCGGAGTGATTCCTGGAAACACAGTTATATTAGATGTGAGACTGACACGCATACTACACATCGCGTCTTACAATATAGCAACATTCAACGAGTAGTCGAATTCGAATAGTCCTGTCTTTGTTTTACTTATAACCCTTTTTTTATCTCTTTTTCTATCTATTTTATCTGATGCAAATAAATGTTTTTCGTGGTACAGAATCTAAATGAGCAATTTTGATTTGAAAAATATTTTTAACAGCGAATTTTACGTAAAATGCTTCTTTATATAAATACTATTTAGTATCTGAATATCTTTGTATAATTAAATTTTGCTTTCCAAATTGTATCTATATAATTTGAATAGCAAACAGCAAAAATTTAATAGTAAAAAAATATTCGGAAAATAAAAAATAAAGCTCATAAAAACTATTTACCATCCATGTAAATGTTCCCAAAAAATATGCAGAATTATAAATGTTGTAAAAATAAATGCATTATGGTGAAAATAAATTGCAACATGGTAAAAATACGTTTAAAAGATATAAAATACAATAAATTTAAATACAGTAAATTTTAAAAATACAAAAAAAGACTAAAAATAAAAGCAAAAAAAGTAAATTAATTGTGAGTTCCAATATTATTTCAACTTACTATATCATTTCGATGTAAAAAGATAAGTGTTTCAATTTTTATCAAAAAATGTTTTATTTATTCATTGGAGGTGAGCCATTTTAATATGCAAAAAAATATTCATTGGAGCACGTTTTATTCCGAATATGGAATAAAACGCGTTCAAGAGTTTTTCTACTACGAAAATGTAAGAACAAATTACCACATATTCTCCCTGTTGCCCAAGGAACATAGACTAATTTGCTGACACTAGTGACTAGTGATACAGTTTCATGAAAAATCAACAATCTTAAACCAAAATCAGCTGTCGATTTGGAGATGTCGATAAATTTATGCTATGTAATATATTTTTATTTTCAAATTGAAAATCGAAATTTGTTTCTTTTGAATATAATTTATATATCCCGAAAAAAATATTCGGTACCCTGGATAACCCGCAAATTTTCCACGCAGAAAAACTGCGATATTAATTTCGGTGCGGTAATCAGTTAAGTTTAAAAAAAATAGTCTAATTTATGTAATGCAACGAATCCCTTTTTTGAAAGAAAAAACACGCTAGGATTTAAAAAAAAATATATATATTTCCTCACGTACTTACTATATCTTATTTAGCAAAATATTAGTTTTGGCTAATGGTTACGAGTACCGTACGAAAAAACAAGAAGCCAATAAAATGTGCTTGTTAGAGCAGAAGCTTGTGGCGTTCTCTCCTCTATCGGTGCCACGGCAGCCGCGGGTGTAATCGCTTATCAGCATACGGGGCTTAATGCGTAGGAAACGTCGCCCCCGATTGGCTGGGGCGGCGTGACGTCACGGGCACGGCGGTCGCCATGCCGACGGGGGTTTCCGGATCCGGAAACAGAATCCCCGTCCGGAAGCCGCCCAGGGCCGGCGCGCAGCCAAAACTTTTATGAAAAGGGATATTTTTCCGAGAGGAATAAATATTTTGGGGTATCGATTCAAGCTTTCAAAAGGATCGGTTCTACCGACATTTTCCGGAGTCGTGAAACTACTTGTTCCCGCTTTCTGTCGCGACTCGTCCTTTGTTAACAAAGCTTCCAGGCTTCTGCAACACGACCCAGAACTCTTCGAACACGAGACTCTTTCGGCCCAGTTTGATGTAAAAACCAAAATTCTCCCTTCCCCTTCCCGAAGCCAGATCTGATTTTAAATCGATACGCCTCCTGTCAGTTACACGAGTAAAATATTGATAAACGGATTACTTTTGTTTAGTGACGTACATTGTTAAGATAATTCGATGAAAGCATAAATAGTTTATTATTCGAAAAATAGTCGTGTGTTAGCTATAAAATAATCAGATTTATTTGTTTTAACCTACTTTTAGATACTTTGACTGATTTTTAAAACAATATCTTTATTAACACTCAGTATTATTAAAATTTATTTATTTATTTAATATAACGTAAGTTTTATCAATTTTTTTATCTAGTCTATCAAAAACAATAATGATACATAAATTATATCGCTGTACTTCTCCAAAAAGACACATTTTTATGTAATTGCATGTATTTTTTAAAATTGTATTGATATTTTTATTGTTAAATTGATTTTTTTGTATTAATTTTCTTAATTTTTGTAGGGAGTTCTAAATATGTATATAATTTTGTTGATATTGTGTGATGTTTTTTCTAAAATAATGCGCCGTCTTGTTTATTACGAGTATTTCTTCTTCGATTTTTTTAGGAATAAATGTTTTTTTTTTCAAACTGATCTTGTTATCGTAAAAAATAATTGAACAATAATGAACTCTACGACGCTACATAGAAATTGTATGATTTAACAACAAAATAATTAAATTTTTCATTTCGCTTAAAACCTGTAGACATGACAACCATCTGCGTATGTCGCGGAGACAGAGGTTTGCGCGTCATCACGTAAGTCCGCCATTTTGAAATTTTAAAAACAATTTGTTTCTGAAAAATATCCAACAATGTATGTGTGGAGTTACTAAACGGTCGTTGGGAGTGTCACGGACAGACTTTCTCATGACGCGCTGTTGGGAGTGTCACCTCGCGGACAGGGTGGGCAGGATGGCATTTAACAAGACATATTTCCGCGCTATTCGATTATTTCTCCACGTGGAGATCTAAATTGGCCACCCAGTCCGAGCGGAATGACCGAATTATAATTCGGACGTGCCGTTTCAGAGTTCAGTATACATTTTTTACGGGCTATTATTTTGCGGGGCCATTACTCCCCTCCCCCTCACTCGCTCGGCCGAGGATCGAGAAGCCCTCTTCTGTAAGCCAGACTTACTGTCTTCCGCTAAAGCTCGGAATTACAAAACTGTACAGGGACCCCACCCCACTCACTTCACATTCCGCCGACTAATACCAGATACGGGAGGATTAATTGGATGATAACTATTATAGGAATGAGAACATTTTTCGGATATCGATATTAATATCATCATCGTCATCATTATCATCATCGTCATCCCCTTGTCCTACTAGGGTCGGGGTCCAAGGTGCTTCCATATTCCTCTGTCTATATATTAAATTAAATATTATTAAGATAAATTATAGATGTCTCACACACATGATGTTATAAGGGTAAGTGTGCGTGGAAGTCTTTTTTGGAGTGTACAGGGCTTATACGACGTATCATTAGCTGGCATCAAGTGATTAATTTACTTAAGTTCACCGATTCTACCTAAGATTGAAAGATTTTTAGAATAAGAATTATTTTCTAAAAAATCTTTTTGGGAATTTTTCTTTTTTAAATTTAAAAAATGAAGAATTCCTAAAAATAAGTTTGTAGATACATATATGGCAAGCTTACGAGAACATTTCTTATTATTGGTTTATAAGTCTATTGTGTCTAAATGACACAATGATTCCAACTAGCCACGACACGTGTGTCGTGGTTAGTTGGAATTAGTTCGATTAATTAATCGATTTATTTATTAATTATTCAATGTACAAAGTCACTTAACACTACTTAAACTTAACGCTTTTCTTTAACCTACACTGTTTCGCAATATATCACTCGTATATAAACTCGTTATTATCACTGGGTGATACGTATATATCGCTCGTAGAATATTCAATTCTCGCTCATAGAAGTCGCTCTGGTTTCTTTCGCTCGATTATTTCGCTTTATTTATCGTTTCGATTTTCTCACGACGAACTGTGAAAACGCGACAACTACGCGGCGGCCTAGATCCACGCTATTTATATTCAAATGCTAGTATTTACGAACTTTCTAGATTATTCTAATGTTAAGGAGAAGATTGTCGCTTCTCGGTTGTTCCAGGCATTTCCCGAATGTTCTAGATTAATATAGATTGCTTTAAGTCGTTCTCGATCCTTCGATAGTAGGGGAGGGTGGGGTGTGTTGTGACAGGGGCAGGTTGTGACAACGCGTTTAAAATTCGTACCATTTGACTTAGAGTTACCCGCATAGATTCATTTTATGTGAAATCCGTAGCGTCAGTTGCTATCAAAATATTGGAGCCGTGCGGTTGATTTCATTAAAGTTAAACGATAAAGTTTGATTTAGAGGTACTAAACTAACTTTTTCTGCACTAATTCCAAGTGTTCTGTTGTTTTACTAATACTAGGCGAGTTATTTTACATTTTATTTACCAAATGTTGTGTCTTTTGGCTGTATTATCAGCAATAAAGGAAAACCTTGCGGTAAATAAATTCACTTGCATAGACATTTTAATATAAAATGATCGAATGGGGCGAGTTGTTACAAAAATGTGGGGGCTAGTTGTGACTGTCACAACTAGCCCCTTCGAAATAATTAAAATTTTATATTTAATAAAACGATTATTAGATGTGAAACTGTACAGTTCAATTATTATTTTTACTTTACTTTTTTTATTCGTTCTTTATTTTATGGTACGAAATTACATTAAAAAAATGAAGAAGGGTGAAATTCCCGAAAGTGTTTACGAACGCACTGCTGCTGAGATAGACGCTACAAACGTGTCTCTTAGAAAAGCCGCAATGTCTTTGGTATCAATTATTTATTTATTTATTTATTAATTAACGCCCTATAGGGCTTTTACAACAGATAGGTAAAGTGTACATTAACAGAATATATAGTTTAAAGAAAAAATAATAATAACATGTAAACATAATAATGACATTATATAACACTAAAACGATTCATAGATCGGAAAAAAGCCCGTCCATTTGTAAATTCTAAGGTGAAAAGAACTTAGAGATTACATTGCAAAATGTAGCAAAGTTAATGTAGCAAAGTTTATTATGATTTTACCACAGTTGATGTGAAAAAACTTGAATATAAGCATGCATGCCAAAATAATATGATCAAAATTCCCGAAAATTGGACAGTACCATTAAACACCAGAACAAATCCGGCCATTACCTAAAGCTCATCCAAGAAAGAACCTACGTAATAGAAAGAAAATTTAAAGCGTAATTTTAACCCACAGCACCCAATAAAACAAAAGCGGAAATAAAGACAAAACTACACAAGAAAGAGACTTTTGGAGTGAAGAAACGAATTCTAGTGTCATTTCCATCCAGCGAGACTGAAGACGAGCCATCTATCATGGAAACTGATGACAGCGATGCAAACGAAGATGAGCAATGCATTTATTGTAAAAACCCTTATTCCAATGATATTTTGGATGAAAGGTGGGTGAGGTGCATAAAATGCCAAAGACGGTGTAATGAACTATATGCTGGAGTGGACGAATTCACTCAAGATTTTATTTGTGACTTTTGTTTGACTAGCAAAAAATAATTTAAATCGATTACAGAATTTTCTTACCACAGTTAATAAGAGTACAAATTTTGTTTATTTGTTGATAGTTAATTATAAAACATGTTACTACTTGTACAATTCATTATTCATAATATTTATTTTGTTAATTAAATTATTTAAATACTCAACAATATTTGACGATTAGTTTGTCACAACCTGCCCCACCGTTGTCACAACTGACCCCTCGGGTGGGGCAGGTTGTGACAATTCCCATATTTTGAAAAACCGTATTTTGTTGCGTTGTCCTTTTGGTGACATGGTCAATAATGCTAATTTTTTATAGGTGAAGAA
Organism: Agrypnia vestita; assembly: GCA_016648135.1. NCBI lineage: Eukaryota > Metazoa > Arthropoda > Insecta > Trichoptera > Phryganeidae > Agrypnia > Agrypnia vestita. The sequence continues at coordinate 56,441 of JADDOH010000877.1, forward strand.
TTGCTTGCTTCAAATAAAATATAATGTTTTTGATATTATTAAAGATTTTTCCACAACACCTTTTTTCATAAATTTGTCACAACACGCCCCACCTTCCCCTATTCTTAAATATTACAAGAGATTTTGCCATTCTGTTACAATATTATTTACCAAGATTTCCAGTATTTGCCAGGGAACGTGGTGTGTTACGGAAGGGTACGTACAGATTAATTCCGTGTTTAATCCAGCCACAGCCGAAAAGCTTTGACAGTGTTTGTCCACTAACAATCCTGGCATCTAGATCACACAGTCAGTGCGGACATCCCTACCATCGCGCATGCACAGTGGGTAAGGACCGAAGTTGCCTCCACAAGTAGTGGGCGATTCGGTCCACATAGGCGGGTAGTTGTGCCATATTTATTCACAAACTAGACAACACCTCCCATTTCCACCACGTCCTATTATTTTTTATTTATTTTATTTTATATTTTTTAATTTAAAGACTATCGACAGGTCAGAATGACCCTAATGGATAGTCATTTAGGACGAGGTGATTGTACTGTTACAATTTACGAGAATACATTAAAATAAAACATTAATACATTACACAATATAAGTATAGTACAATAAGCGATTACAAGATGAACGAAGTTCTCCGCACGACATAATAGGCATGTAGGCTCCCAGGTCAACTAAGTCAGAAAATGTGTACCCGCGCTTTGTGGCTATAAAATTTTTGTTTAGGTTGATTTCCGAAGAATCCGTCTTACACGCTCAAACTATTTTCGGTCAGGAGCGATATAATTTCTCTCTTAAACTGAGGTTGTGTCATGTGAAATATGTCGATGTTGGGGTTACATGACGTGACCTCGTTGTACTGGTTTAGCATTCTAGGTAGAAGAGAGTCAATATTAATAATATCGACTCCCCTATTTGGTTAGCTGGAGGGGAATATTCGGCAGTCCCGCTCCGGGCTGGAAGGTCCGTGACATAATAAATCCTGAGGGTTTTCCGAAGGAACCCCGTTCCAGCCGTTTTTCAGTCGCGCAATTGATCCCGAGTAATCCCCGGGGAGCACATGCTAATATCTTTAATGGATTTTCTATTTCCACATTATTTGTGACAGAATTGTTCTCTGAAAATGATGGTGTAATAAAATTCACTGAATAAAACAACTTCAATAAAATAAATCTAGTGCCATTTTCGTAAAAAAAATCATGCGATTGTATAAGTAGAACCAATGGAATCACGATCTGTGCAAGTGAGCTGCAGTATAATCGAGGTCCACTAAGAGTAATATGCATAAACGTAGGTTGTGCTGTTAAATAATATATAAAAAAATAATTTACATATACCAAGGCAAAAATGTCTAATATATTTTGAAAACGATTTACATATAATTAGATCGGAAATTGCACTATTTTGAAATATATGCTTCTTTTCACTTTTTTACATACAAGAAAATGGTGATCAATTAAAAAATTTGTGATATCATACATAAAAAATGTTGTCATTAATTTTATTTAACTATTTAATTAATGTTGAAACATCAGGAACATCCTAGGAAACACTAGAAATGTAAAGAATGTTCTCGAAGATTGGAAAAACCAACGACTCGCTATTAAAATCGGGGCCAGTGCCGCGGTGATTCATTGTTTATTTTGACGTTTCTACCGATGCGAAATCAGCATTGGAGTGGAAACAGGGTTACAATCGCGCGTTGTAAACCAACTGATAGATAATTAGGTGGAGTGCCTTTATGCGATAATGAATAAAGAGATATGCGAAAGATGGTCATAATTTTTTCGAAAGTGTTACCCAGCGATAATTTAGTGTTCATATTTGAGTAATACACTGTAAAATATAATGAATTAAAGAATTTAGTTAAAATTTAATTTGTGTTCAGTGACTTTGTTAAAATATTACAAAATAATTAAATGCTCATTAATTCCCAGTGTTTGCATTTGTCTCCCAAAGCTACGTCCTGCGAAAACATAATACATTATTACAAAATATTTGGAAGCATGTTTTATTCTCAATGAGTTAGATAACTTATACTATGAAGAACAACATTACATACAACGGTAAGGAAAGAGAACAAAATTCTTACAGAACTGGAAAAACTGTAAGCAGTTACTGGTATTGTATAAAGATATTTTATGTAGATATTGAAAAATTATTTTTTAAAAGCTTTTGCCTGTATTTTTATATTTCTCACTGGGACTTTAGAAAATGCTTATATTATGCGTTGTATTGCATATAGACGGTGTATTGTAAGGAGTGAATTCCAAATTTTGCTGTGTGAGTTGATGACGATAAGTCTATTTGATTTTGTGTTCTTGTTTTGTGCTGGTGGTTTTGTGGCGGTTATAAAAATGAAGTGTCATCGTATTTATATTGCATACATAATATTATATACATGTGTGTGTTGTGATTTTGTCTGGATGGGGAGATTCTCTATTGTTTTTAATAGTAGTATTTTTCTTCTTCAAGTTAAATCATCTTATTTTTATTCCTTATTTAAATTGTTAAAAAGTACTTTTTTAATATGTAGTCTTTCTTGTGTTTGTGCTTTATTTCTTATGTGCAATATTTAAAACTTTGTTTTTAATATGTAGTCTTTTCTAAGGTTTAAACTGTACAGGTAATTGCTTCAGAATACACCTTGTCTTGTGAAGCAAGTACCTTAATTTATATGTATAAATTCATACGAAGTAAATAAATGTAAATATAAATTTTTTTATTTAAAAATTATCATAAATGAATTCATATAAACAGAAACAGATTAAATTTATAGGTGAGATAAATTGTGAGTAATGAAATAAATGTAATAATGGATTTGAACCGTAAAGAACTGAAATAACTAAGTATATGTATAACTGAAATTCAAACATAAAAAGTTCGTCATTTTTGATGGGTTAAAACTAGTTATTACTATATTAGTTAGTAGAGAATTATTTTATTACCTTGTCAAATGAAAATTATTATTACATATTTTAATTTTAAATTGTTAAATTACAGCTTTCCCGTGTAAAATAATGCATCATCGAGAAGTTGTTTGCATTGTTGTACTTTGGCACAATAAGAAGAAGAAGAATAATAAGTTCAGATTAAATTTTACCTGTAGTATAATTAAAAATTCGCAAAATATTGTTATACAGAAAGAAACGAGGCAGGTGACTGTACCGCTACCGGTGATGATTACAACAGATTTCAATACCTACTGTAAGCAGTGCCAGTGGCCATCACCCAAAGCCAAAAGCACCCATATTGGGTCAGGAACATCCAACCACATTGTTTGTAAATTCATTCTATTGTTCTACGCATTGTAAGCGACCTTTGGAACATCCTGGGAAAAGGATTTAAGCCGTACGTATTAAATATAATTTTATCCTTGTTTTAATGTTAAACTAGCCGTTCACCCATGCAAAGTCACGGAACATAATAATTGCAGGATTTTGAAACTGAAAATTTATGAATAGAAAAGCATTTGTTTTTTTAAATTGACTTTATTCTCTTAAACCTACAACTTTAGATAATTAGCGTATCACATTCTAATTATCTGAAGATGTTATTCCAGCGTTGATCCAGCAAGTAATAAACAGACAGATAGAGAACGAAATTATTACATTAAGATTAAGATTTCTTCGTATCAATTTTCACCGTATTATGTGGTAACTTTCTTAAATATGAATTTTAAATTTTAATTAATACACGGAAAGTTAAGGAGCTGAAAAAATATCATTAAGTTTTATGGTTTTCATAACAACTCATTTTATATGTAATATAAAATGTTAAAGAAGCTTGGAAAAGTACAGGATATAAATAAATTTATTAAACAACAAAAAAGGTGCATGCACCTTGAGTGATGAGGGTGAAAAAAGGGGAAAAGAAAGGGTGGAACGATCATATTGAGGCGATTAGATTCACCGCTCGGGCCACGCCTATCGCGGGCCGCTGGTTGCGCTCATTAGCTATTCATTACTCAAGATTTTGGGAAAGAATTTTCAATTTAATACCCTTTTTTTACTTGTTTGCATGTATCAAATTTGTTTCTTGAATCTGTAGAAAAGTCGTACTGAACTGAATATTTTCCTGCATCTGCTGCAAGCTTTGTGTGGTCAGCAAATAAATTTTTCGTACGATGGCGTGCTTCTTTGAAAAGTCTAATTTTTGTAGAGAATCACACGCACATCACAGAAATGACACTGTTACTAATTCCATATTTGCCGACATACTAAATGTTTTGTGTGTATTCCGCTACACTCCTTTTCTATTGTGTTACAGCAGGATGCAATGATTTACCACAGAACGATTTATTCGTATTTTATATTTTTATTTTATTTTATTTTAGAACTTTTAATTGCGTATGTGTATTTATTGTCGTATTTTTATGGTATATATTATTTTAATTTTTTAAAAGCTTTTCTTTTATCTTTTTCTTCCTTTTTATCTTTTTATATTTTCTGTCTCTATGTATGATGCTTCAATATAACCTATATGTAATTTGTAATTGATATGGCAGACTAGGTCTTGCACTAACAACCTGGTTACGCTACAATAAACATTATTATTAATATTATATCAAATATTACTGATAAAAAGGAAAAATTAAATAAAAACAACAGTCTTAAAATTTATCAGGCAGATAAAAATTGAATTGAATTCTGCGCAAAAAAAAATCGGAAACTTTCTTCAGGCAGCTCGACCGTGAACTCAATCCACTACACAAAGTAGAATTACGTCATCAATAAATTTAATATAACAATGTTCATTATCAACAAAACACTGAAAAAACAAAAGCCCCGTACTTCATATGGTTTCAAGGAAAGCCCATATATTCCAACACAATGCAAGATCAAATTTTTGATACTAAAGCAAAGAAAGTTAAAATATTGAAGTACAGACTGCGCAAACAAAAAATATGGAGCTTTTAAGCTTGAGTAGTTTTTTAATGTATCGCGGCAAACTATAATTTAGATACGTGTATAGTTAATATTGGAAAGCGTGTAATTTTTATAATCGTACAGATGAAAGTACACACAATCCACACGATTCTGTAGATGTAAAAATAATATTAAGAACAGGTACTTAAATATGCTTGTAGAATCAAATATAACAACCGACCCAGAATTTTTCCTTTTTAAGAAAGTTGTTAGAAATAATGCGCACAATTAAATGTCATTAGTCATTAGAATCCGATGATATTCCGCATTGCTCATTGCTCGCCTAAACTGTTCGGTTTCCTCTTTTTAAAGGTTTTAATAAACTCTAGTGCCTTCTGTAAAACAATGAAGATGGAATATAAAAGTAATTTCTCCTTTTACACTAAATTGAACTACTTTTTCCTCAAGATAGCTCAGGGGGCTTCTGATTAAATATGTAGGCAATTTAAGAGCATTCAGTCTCTCTTTGATAGCATCAGAGATCGTAAGGGGGATTGTTTATCACAATTGAAATATAAAAATTATAAAATTCCTTTGCAACTAAAAAATAAAGTACGTGTAGTATTTTATCCATATTTCTAAAGTATATTAATATTGAAAAATACGCATAACGATATTTTTAAATTGTGAGGATGGTTTATAATTATTTCTGTGATTTGACTTTATGAAAAATTAGTATTAGCATTAAAATTTAAAATTGTCATATTAGTGAGCTTAAATGTACGATTATATAAACAAAACTTAAATTTGTAGTAAAATAACGCAGTTGTTTCATTTTTCGACCGCTTCGTGTATAAATTGCCATAAATATAGTGATATCATTAAAAACCTCGCTGCAAATGTAAGTATATTATAGATTAAACTATTACCATTGTGCAATAAATAATTAGAAAATATGAACTTAAATTGAATTTTTTTTTTTGAAAAATCACTGCTCAAATTAGTCATCGAAAAGAATTTTTGCCCTTATATATTTTAAGAAGTTTTCGATATACTCGTCGATGGCCCCCACATGTCGGCCTATCATCCGCGTTCGTTTATACCGGTATTCACGTTGCTTACTCGATAAGAAGAGGAAGGAAGTGAAAAATTGAAACAGCCTAACTTACATGATAACACGGTTAAAATGTAAGCGATAGAATGCAAATACGGAGGTTGGAGTGACAGCTTGGCGCAGAATGCTGTGGCCAGTGCGGCGCCAGTTTCATTATTCCGTGCGTTGCAGCGTGTGGCTGACGTCAAAAATCTACGACAGTATAATATTATGATGTCAAGTGCTAAGTGTATATTTTTAAAAATCATGCTATGAATTTATTGACTTTTGCGTGTGTTTTTAATTATATTTAATTTTTGAAATGAAAATACCCTTATCTTATGATTGCGTATTTTCCAATTCTCAAATATTTACATTTTTATATGTAACAAGCTGTAACCCGTCAAGAATGACAGAAATTTTATATGTGGGTTCCTAAAAATAAGTATATATTTATTTATATAAAAAAATAAAAATAAAGAAAAAATATTTTTATTATAAAGTTACGGACGTTACAGGAAGTTACTGACAGACAGATATACAACAAAATTATTATTATTATTGAGAATAATATTAAGTACAAAAATTTATATAAAGAATATATATTTTTTAAAATAAATTAATATGATTTGTCAACAAATATTACAAGGTAATTATATCAAAACTGTCATCGAAAGATTATTATACAGGAAAAAAGACATTTATATCCGTAAGCTGTTGAAAATTGGTTAAAAATATATAAAAGTTTGCTGCTTGAATAAAGTTTCGCTGCATTGAGGTGTTATCGAACTAATGTTATGTTTTTATTTCTTTCAGGTAAGTGAAAAGCGTTGCTTGCTCCCTGTAGACACATTCGCCGCCACTAAATAAACAAGGTATGGAATAAACCTTTTAAACTCGGTAATCCGGCATTTCCTCGCTTTTGTTTGACGTCTAAATAAACAAACTTTGGAAATGGCAAGAATGTAGGGGTAGTTTTCAACACTTGAAATATTCTACCCGTAATCTTACGTTGTACAAAATATATTGTCACGAATTTAACTGCAAGATATGGCTGTTTAGCAGTGTTTGAAGCCATGTATTCACTAGGGGACAAATCGCGAAACATTCCGCGCGGCATGTCGCATCAACATCTACGCTCATGTTTCGGGGACAATGACGCGGTCATTTGACGTGTACACACCGGGACTCACATATCACTTGTCGCCCGATGAGGTTATGTTGACAGCTGCGTATCTATTTACACTTGCCGAACGATGAGGTTAGGATGACAAGTGCTCATCTATTTATTTTAACGAGTTTATCGAAACGTAAGAGGAGAAAAAGGTGGTAGGTGCGAAATTATTTACTGCAAAGAGAAAGAAAAATGGATATTCTATGCGATCTTCGAATGTCTGACGGATCTTTTGTCAATTTCACTTGAATGGCAACTGATTTTGACAATTTATTACAAATAATCGGGCCTTCCATAGCCAAGCAAGACAATATTAAGGAACGCTGTTAGTCCTCACATCATTTTATTTTTATATTCACGGTTTGAAGTGTCCCACAATATTGTACGGCGATGATGGAGAGAGATACAGCGCATGCGCATTCACTTGTAAACATACCACGTGATACTGACGCGCAGCCCGATGTCCCCGTGAGCTCGCTCGTTTCGCTCGCATCGCAACGTTTCCGCGGCACGCGACGTCGCGGAACAGTGCGCGACGTTGCAACGTCACGTAGACTGTATGCCGCGCGTGAGTTGAGAGATAATTTGTATGATGAATACATGGCTTGAGTCTCGCCCGACATTGCCAACGAATGTAAGGAATTCTTCTTGAGATCAACTATATCAATATGCTTTCAATCACCGGGTTTTATTTACGTAAGCTCCTTGCGAAATCCCCACGTTTCACTTGCTCATTTGGAGGTGTGCACATTATTTATGTCTCTGCCTTGAATAATTATTACAATGCTGAAATTATTATAAATTTAAATAAAATAATGAAAAGTTTTAACCAAACTTAAATTTTGTTTTAAAAAATTCAACATGTTTCGGGAGCGATGTTCCCTTCTTCAGAACAGTTGGAGGGGGCGTGGTTACAATTACGCAGTTATAAAATAATTATAATGGGAAACGGTTTAAAAGAGGGCTGTTTACAAAGTTTATTTGATTATTTATGATATTTAAGTTTCTATTAATACTTTTCCTACTTTTTGATATTTATAGATTATCCAAATGAAAACCTATTTATTACTATGTAAAATTTTGGACCCGTATTTATATCGAAAGAGTGGTTAGATTTTATTGGTGGTTCGAAAATTCTGAATAAATATTATTGCTCAAACATCTCAAATGCTCGTTGACTCTAATTCAAAATTTTTTGATGTTTTTCTTAAGTAAAAATAGTTCCAATATAGCGCGCAACGATTAAAATAAAAAAACAATTCCTATAATATAATTTTTATTTTTAATTCAATATAGCGCGCAACGAATCGCCGTTGATTTCACTTCTATGGTATTGGTTCGCTGTCTACTTAAATTTGTGCCGCAATAGCGTCGCTCTATATTATATACAGTTTCGGGTTTCAAAAGCTTCGCGAATTCAGTCGGCATTTCAATCGTTTATTCTCGACCCTTCTAGTAATTTAGAAATTGTTATAAACCTTCAAAGTGTTGAAAATTTCTTGATTTCCATTTATTTCCATTTATACAGTCATGTCAACATAAATGATTGTCATTCAATATTTTATTGCAAACTCACAAGCAGCTAGCGCAAGAAAAAAACAAAGCGATATGTGCGCTACCCAGCTAACACGTCGTGGCCAATTGTTTCGTCAGCACGCCTTAATAACCTACTTAATAATACACTAAATATTTGCGACGCTGGCTAGATTTACAGTCGAGTCATGTGACTAACGCAATAAAGATGAGAGACAATACAGCGACGTGTCTAAAAGCCCTGGGAATTAAATTAGTTTCAATAGAATTGGATCAAACTCAGAGCAGCTGTGAGACGGCTTCTGCGAAAATATTATTATTATTCTCATCTATGACATCCTGGTGCAGTGTGCATCTCAGTGTGCAGCTGATGAGTCATACTCTTGACAAAATCGTTAGAAACTGGTATAATAATTACACGCCAAAAAACATTTATCTTACTGTCTCTGCTAACAATATATATTTCTCTCCACATTTCTTCCTTATTTTAGTGTCTATAAAGATACATATTATTTGTTTTCAATCCATTCCACGAGCGAACCTCCGAAATTAAGCCCTGAATTGACGAAAATAGAAAAAAAAGTGAACTGAATAATGACTGTTAAAGGCAACATTAAAATTTCTAAAAAAATTGACATAATCAGAAAAATCACAAACCCGACCGGTAAAACTTCAATAATAGAAGAGTATTTATTTATTTGTTTATTACTATTTAGGTTGAATATAAACAAAATAGTTGCACTGTACTTGTCTCACTAGAAATATCTGTGTTGAGACAGGCATAGTTTACAATATGTAGATACAAAACATTGTATGAAAATAAATAGTAAAAATAATTGTTTGTAATAAAGTAAAATAATAAAAATATATGAGGTTAAGTGTGTGTTAGTGTTTTTGAGTAAGTGTGCCTATTTTATCTCTCCCCTTGCTTCGGATCCACTGTTTTGTTTTGTATTATATGTTAGGGTTGTAAACTGTGGTTAGCCCAGGTCGCATTAATTCATCATCAGTATGTAAAGGAAGATGTATTGCAGTAAGAGTGGATTAGTTTAGAGTGGTGTGCTGGGACAGAAGTGCGCGGGGAACGAGAGGATAGCTTCCTACAAGATGCATGTACCAAATATAGAAGAAGAGTGGCCCACAGTGGGTGAGTACGCTATTGCCTCTCACACCGATTGTTCCGGGTTCGATACTCATTTCTTAGAAAGTTTAACAGGGGTAACTATTTGACGATATTTAAATTAATTTAAATATTTATGTTTAAGAGAATATAAAGAATGTATAAATACAATTTTTTTTTTAAATAGATAAATACATTTTTTTACAGTAAAGAAAGTGACAGTTTTAACAATGGTATTTTTCTTCTACATGAGTAATATAACTCGTTAGTAGGAGGGTGTATCATTATATTTAAAATATATTAAATAGTAAACAGTACATACTACGTAACTATATATAAGAAGAAAAAAATGTTAATACGCGATAATCATATTAAAATTACGTGACACCAGTAAAAATAAACTAATAATAAGTAAAAAAATTAAAAATGAATATAGTAAAGAGAAAAATAATGGAAAATTTTAAGAAAAGAAAATAACAGTATGCAGTATAAATAATATTAAATTAAATCTATTATTAAAGAAATATTTTAAAGAATTATATAATAAAATGTATACACAATTAAGTAATAAGTAAGAAGATTACCTATATAATAAAATAAAAATTTAATGAACTCTGAGGGTATTTTTTAATATTTTTCTCAAAGGCCTCATAATTTTTTTCAATTCTCATTTTAACATGTAATTCGTTAAACCATTACACTATCTATCTATGTATGTATCTAAATGCATCTAAATATATAATGATGCTGAGCAGTTGTGGTATGTGTTGCAGGTATACGCAATTTACCAAGTGTTTGATACTATTATTTGTGCACATACTGATTAGGAAAAGTAACAGATACCTGGATCAATACTCGGTACTTAAAAATATGTTCTTAATGATTTTGGAAGTTTCCAAGCGACTAGTGTCGATAACTTTCTATAGAAGTCGTGACAAATTTCACTGGAGCGCTGCTGAATAAACATTATATTTCGATTGTCTTACTCAATGTGTGGTAACACGGTTGCAGCAATGCCCCGCTTTGACTCGGTGATCAGCACACGCTTTATCAATTTATGACCATACCTCGATGCACGATTAGTGGTTAATGTGTAATATTGAATGGAAGGTCGGACTCGCTTTCTTTAGTTCCTGCGCCTCCATTAGCATTCAGGCTCCGTGACGACCGAGGCGGGCGCCGCGCAAATGCCACACCGCCGCATTGACACGCTTCCAGCCGAGTTCACCTGTTCTAGGGCACCTTCGTCTGCCTACGCACCACGCTTTGTCAACCACCAGGGCCTGGCGAACCTTCGTAGCTCAGATGCAATAGAATTATTTTGGACCAATCCGGAATACACAGACATACGCGAGAGCTACGATTTTGACTTCAATGGGTGTTTATTAGATCAGCAGAAATAATAAAATTTTACGAATCCAAAAACTTTATGTATGAACGGTGAAAATCTAAAATCTATGCCTTATTCTTAAAATTATTACTGGTCTTGAACTAAGTTCTGGTGTATTCCGTAGCTATGTACTAGGATGAGATAAGGGAGTTTATGAAGAAAAAACTCACCCAAAAAAAACAAGTTTTTATTTTACTGCCTTTCTTTGTAAATTAAGTTTACCATCATGTAATAAATGATTGACTGAAAATGAAACATGTCTAGACAAATATCTATGTCAAAAATCTCTAAAAATATCTCTTTATTATTTGATTTCTTCCCAAAAAACCGAAGTGTGCTGTCATTAGTGAATCAATTGTCATAAATTTTCGAAATTCGTAGTGAAATACCTATTATACCTACCGACGGAGTAATTCAAATTTTAAATATTCCGTGACGTTATCGGATCGCCGGCGCCGTTGGTAGTAATCAAATTTTTGTAATGATTCCAATTTGAAAAAAAACATTAAAATTTCTAAAAATCCAAAATTATACTACGATTATTATATTTTTTAACGAAAATTTGATAGATCTTCTTAATCGTCGTTACGAGTCTACTTGCAAAGTTTCAGCTCGATTGAATCACGGGAAAAGGGTTATAAATCGATCCAAAGTTTTTTCATCAAGAAAACAAGCAAGCAGACGCCACGAGTTAAAAGAAAGGAAGTAAATAGAGGAACTATCTCAAATTATCGGGGACAAAGTTTAAGCGTCGTACTTTATAATTTTCTTTGAATATTATAAAAACAAACATTTATACGTGTGACTTGCAAACGGGTGCATATCCCAAGCTTGTTATATATATTTAGTCAACGAACTCTTCCTACGTGGAGTTATCGAACCCTTATATACATAATAAAATAAAGCAATAGGCCTTTATAGATCTCGATATTTTATATTTAAGTTTTGAGCAGTTTACAAAATCCCTTACGTATAAACTAGCGCGATGACATGTTTCTTCTCACACATGTGAACATATAAACGAACACATAAAAACGCATCCACACACGGATACATAAAAACACACAAATACACACACTCACACGAACTCACTATTTGAAATATTGTTTTTCTTATTTTTTTATCGATCCTGGTATAATATTCTTGTATATATGTGTTTTCTTGTAATTGGCCCAAGCTCTGTACATCAATAATTGTTTTTTTTTCAAGATTTATTTATTATATGGCTGTAAGAAAACCAATAAATGAAAAATAAATATAATAAATAATATTGACACATACCTCGTAGTTCCAACCGTGATAAGTCATAGGAATTATCATGAGTGGTGGAATCTTTCTTAGAGAATATAGTCAGGACATTAAAAGTAATAAATAACGAATAAAAAAAAAGCCTAACGTTATAATAACGTATAGGAAGGTCTTCTCAGGTCCAGCTCCTTCTGAGAGAGGTTTCCTGCGGTTCCCTCTCCACACAGGCAAATGCGAAGGAGCTCCAAGTTCCACGGACAAATCCCTGCCGTTCCAACAAAGCTGGTAGTAGCTAGAGCAGAATACCTGAAATGCTATTGAGGTACACATATGGGAATAAAAACAATTGTTTTTTAAGTTCTACCTTTTTAATTTTCTATTTCGCGTTTCGCCTTATGAGGGCATTACCAATCTAAATATTTTACAATCAACAACTTGTATTTATATTAAAAGTTACTTTTGCTCTACACCATGAAATAGAATATAGATATCGCCGCTGGTAAACGAGACTTTAATATTTTTTTGAAAAAATAAAGCGGTTTATTTATTTGTTAATTAACGCCCTATAGAGCTGTTACAACAAATAAGTAGAGTGTACATGAACAGAATATATAGTAAAGAAAATAATAATAATAACGTGTAAACATACATAATATTGACAAAGTGAAAAGAAAATACTTAAAATATAGATATAAATTTATAAAGATAAATATAATATAAAGTAAAAAGCAAGTATAAAAAAAACATGATATTATAGAAATTAAAAAAATAAATAATGTAGAATTAAAAAATATAGCTCAAGCTTTGAAAGTCATAAGTATAATAAAAATATACATACAAAAAAAAAAAATTGATTATTTTATTTGTATATATCTACTTTTATGTGAGTTTTTATTACTGAAGTTCTTGATTATTCGAGTAATCAAGAACTTTAGTAATAATTTTTTTTTAAATAATTTGGAAAAACAAGGAACATAACACATTTCATTCGAAATTTTTGACAGTTGTACAGCACCCTGATGATGGAATGTTAATTTCTGAAATATGTTGGTGAAAAAAGAAACTCGTATAAAAGTGGATATATACAAATAAAAAAATCAATATTTTTTAAAAATGTCAATCTACAATGTTGCTCAATCAATTGCAAAAAAAATATATATATACATACAAATACAACTCAATTATTTAAGTCCAATTCGACAAATACTAGTAATCTTTCAATACATTAATATATGTTGAAAATAATATACAGTTATTGGCAATGACATCCAGTTGCATTTCTATTGTACATTTAAAAAAACTCTGTTTTATCTGAGGACTTTCTTAAAATTTGTTTTTCATTTTCTTAATTTCAATTTTCCTTTGCAAGTCTGTCTCCTAACCCTGCTTTTCGATTGTATCCCAAAATGTCGTCTTTCAATAAAAATGTTGCATTATGATCTGACGGGACTGGCGGCTGTTGGTGCGCGCCTACTCCTGCGGAAGCGGCCGGGCGTCACAATGATCCTGTTTTGATGGCGCTCACGCTCTTAGAGCTCTGCGGCGCGGCGATAAAAACGCTCACAAAAATAAAGTACTTAGCGTTTGATGTTTTTTTCCTGTTAAGGTCAGGGATTTTGTCCCAAGCAGGGCTGGTCGGTCCTCTATTTTGTGACTCCACACTTCTGAATCGTCTCTGTATTGAATAGCAATTACATATATATAATTGCTTCCTTCATTCTTGCTTCCGCAAGGTTTGGCAAAATGCATAATATATAATATATTAAATAATAATGTGCATTGTCGTGATTTATTGCCATACAATGATTTTAATGTACCAATCCATCGTTCAGGACTTACATCTTTTCAGACCCAAAAAATACAAAACTCAAGTTGCAAAAAATTCGGTTATTAGTAGAATCATAAACTTATTCTTGCAATACGAGAACTCCCTTGGCAAAGACTTATTTGCAGACGCAAAGTATATTATTAAGCAAAAACTTAAATTAATGAATTCAGTCTTAAATCCAACGTGCAATATATACACACACACACACACACACACACACTCACACACACACACATACACACTAAACACATTAACTTTAAGTAAGTAATTTTATAGATATTATTGTAAGCGAATTAACAGATGTGTGGAGCAGATAAGTATTATTCACATGTTTTAAACTTTTTCTTTGTAAGACATCTTTATACATTGTAAGCTTCAAATAAATAAAATTAAAAAAAATGTAAATGAGCTTGTTTTACCTTTGGCTGGTGGTCCCACGTTAGAGACGTGATTTTCAGTAATAGGTTTGTATTATCCTATATTATATTAGGCAAATAACATTAGGTCCGCGTTTGGTGTAACTTTTATTGTAAATACGATAATAACTGACACATTCCTGAGGGAGCGCAGTATCTATGCTTGACCAAGATACTCCTTTGCATTTGTAACTATCGGCAAGACCCTTGATACAATCTGTCGCGGTTGTTCATCGGATATACAACCACAAAGCTGTTTTGGTGGAATTGAAGAAGTGATTTTATTGTTTTACTTTTTGTACCCCAATACTGTTATTAGTGAGACTTCCACTTTTCTCTATCTCCATATTAGCTATTGTCAGTTCATATATAAGTTGTAATGGATTTGTCATCCATGTATTCAGAATACACACTTACTTATTCTAATACTGTATTTTCCTTCAAGAAATTTACCACCGTAGCAATCTTCACTATGTTTGGAAGAGCTCTGCTGTGTGCAGTCATGACTGCTGAGGAGCCAAGAGATGTGGTCCTTATACCTTGGATGATAGACTCCTTAATCTCATATTTAGTGCTCTTCATAACATGGTTGGGTTAAAATATAAGATTGTCCAGAGCAGAGAAGAGGGAACCACCAGGAACCCAGGGGCGTTCTATGGGCAATAGCTCCCTTATCGGCCGCGCAATTTCGCCGCCCGCTGTTCTAACCTTCCCGCTGACAGTCATGGGAATGCGAGTGGGACAGGAAGCGTCCACATAAAACCTTTTCTCTGTCTCTGAGGCGCAGGGATAAATAACAATCGGAACATACTTATTTTCCAGAAGTGGGAATTACAAGTTACATATACGGGGTTATTTGGAAAACAACCTCGTAGGACTATATTCCAGCTATAATTATGATCTAATATCAGTGGTTATGGGGATGTACATCATTCAAGTTTGCATTTTTTTTTCAATATTTCTGACTTTTTTGTAAATCGTTGGACTATAATTGCAGTAACTGATATCGAATATAAAAAATCATTTCCTTTAATACAATTCAAATAAAATGTAATGTAAATTTCATTCAACTTTTATTGAAAAAAATCCGTTTTGCGTAATGGATATAAGTTACTGCTATGATATTTCAACGTTTTGTAAAAAATAAGTTAGAAATATTGAAAAAAAAAATCAAATTTTGTTATTGCATACTCCGTAAATATTGATATTAGGTCATCGTCGCTTTAACATTTTCGACTCAAAATTAAGGTAAAAATCTACCTGTAAAGTATTGTAAACTGGTTCTGTTTTACCCTGTACACAAGAAGTGCTATAGTTGAGGCATAAAATATGAATGCACAAAGTCTGTAGTGTCCATAGCGTGACCAACAAACCGGACGCAAAGTGTAACAATACGTCCGGAGCAATTCCACTCTGTAGTGATGAATGATGGAGCAGCCCTGCGGCTCATCACAGTTTCTGGCACTCCTGGAGTGGGGTGAGGAGGGGGGGGGGGCGGAAATCAAAAGATATCGTAAAAATGTTATTTCATCTCTTAGTGCCGCTCGAGGACGTTATTTACGGCGTGTCCTCGAGGCGTTCCATAAATCTCGCTTTTTCTCCTATTAAAAACCTTTCTTTTCTTTTAATAATCGCCCCTCTCCCTATTATAGGAGTGGTCCAGTCCCGAGCGATGCGATCGACAGCGCGGCGATAAATCATCTCGCGATGGTTCGCTACTCGCTTTGATTAATAAATATATTAATGTTTCAACTGAAATAACTTTAAGCTACTGGGACTTATTTTTGATGACGGCTGGTTTTGGGCAACCGTTGCTTTAATACGGTTGAGTAAAATGAATTAAAAATATTTAGTATACTATTTGTCCTAATTACATGCTAGTTGTCTATCTTTTCTATATATTCTGTTCTTTAAACTTAATTTTTTTCTCCGTTTCTAGTTATAAATAACAAATTGTTGTATCTGGCATTATTATATATTCTTACACTGTTTTAATCGTTGCTGTTTTATTATTTTTTCTTTTTTTCAACTCACATTTTTTTGGGTTGTAGATTTTACTTTTAGCAAAAATATTATAACTTGTTTTATTTTATATAATTTCATTTGAAACTTTGTACCTATATCATGTAAAATTCTATTGAAATAATTAATATTTATAATAAATTTCCTGTTGCACCCCAGAGAAAATGAGGTGGTTTTGTATGGAATCCCCGCAGCGCGGCGCGAACGATGTTGGTTCAATACTTTAGGATTAAAGTAATGCCAATGCGGATGGCGAAAGTATAAGGCCAGTATGAGAGATTCGCTCGTAAAACGGTCCTGAGTTTGTGGTGGGCTGATCAAAAATATTTTCGGACTGAGTTTTTTTTACATAAGAGTGTATAATTACACTCTTATGTAAAAAAAATCTATTAAAAATATATATACGAGTAAATAAATTAAATAGAGAATAGTGTCATATTCATGATTTGATTAAAATGTTAATTTTTAAATAGTCCCTGTAATCACATTAGTCGTATGTATTATTATCGTATTAAATAAATGATGCCTTTTTTAAGTAAAAAATGCATAACTTGCAAGACTTTTCAAGCAAGAGATCGAAACTCACACGATCAGTGTATCAGAATTCTTATAACGAAACTTACTTAGGCCCGGTTGTATCAAGTGGGAATAAAGTAAAGGTTCATTTGAAGTATAGATTTTTGCATTCTTCACCAATTAAACAACTCTTTTCCATAAAAATCTACGCTTTATATAAACTTTTACTTTAATCTAACTTGATACAATCGGCACTTAGAGATTTTTAAATTTTTTTATTAATTCAATTAAAAATATACATAATATTTTGTTACAATGATACCTAGAAAATATTCATTTTTTTGTATGTATATACCTCATCAAAAAGAATTATGATTCTCGTGTGTGGTGAGGGATAACCACATACAATCATATAGGTACTGTCATCTAATTTATTAAACAATAAGAAAGGTAATATACGTACTATTTACCTAATATATCAAAAATCTTAATTAATAATACAATATATAGAATAAGCAGTCAAAAGAGACCAAACTCAATCACAAAGTCAATTCTACAATAAATGAGAACCCATTCGGGTTCACTGGGGGAATATGCACACAAGACGCAACCGCAAAACATTCACCACGACTCATTTTATAACTAACTCAGTTTTTCTTCCAATTTAATGATCATCATGAGTAACCTCTTAACTTTAAGCCCAAATCCATCAATAATATGAGTTGTATATTTTAAACAAGATAAGCGTCTCAGAGTTTATTAAATTAGGAAGAATTCGATCACTGAGCCTTGTGGAGGGGATGGCCGGACTCTAATAATCCAATAAACAGACTCTTGAGCCTGAAAAGATCAAAACTAAGACGAAGCGACAACGTCTTCAATGACAGGACCGCGGGAAAATGACTCTCAATAGGAATCAATGAAGGAAAATTCTTGAGAAAATTAAAACCTGCCATGGGTTGTAGAGTCAGTAGCGACAATGATGATTTAGTGTTGTGCGCATAAAAATATCTTCAAGCGTTCTCAGGATAATAAATAATTTCCCGAGTTTCATTTCGCCCACCTGTAATCAAAGATTTTCATCATATCTTAGCGCAACAATATAAATTTCCAACAATATATATTCGCAACAAAAAATAATCAAATCAAACTGTAATAAATAACCAAATCAATTTTTCATACAGCCCTTTGTTCAATTCAACTTTCCAAAAGATTTGGTGATCCACTTTAGATCCCGTCCCCTCTCACTTTCTCTCCCTCGTAGATTCCTGATTGCTCTGTAGGCAAGTTAGTGCATGCTTGACTCTGATAAGATTAACACGCATGTGATAAATATTGCTGAAAGTTTAACAATACTATAGTTGTGGTGTATAGTGTTGTGAAGATAGTAGTGTTGTGTTAGTCCTGACGAAGAGACGGGTACGTCATTAAATCTGGTAGTGGTTTTTACTAATTTAACTAACGCTCTGTTATAATGTCTAACCACAAAGTTAATGCTTTAAATATTAAAAATATTAATAATAATAAATTATTTCACGAGTTTTGATTTCACCCCTGAACATCACCTGTAATCAAAGATTCTCATCATATCTTAGCGCAACAATATATATTTCCTTCCTTTGTGATTTCACGAAAATGCTCTCGAGCGTGTATAATTCGAGCCATCTTCTATCAGCTGTCCGCAGGATGGGACGAGGGGCAGGAAGGCTGCGGAGGAGCCGCACGACTTTTGGGACAATCTTCAGGACCATTACTTCCATTGTTTAAGTTCTCCATCCCCGGCGGATCCATTTTCTTTTCATATCAAATATAAGCGGACCAAAATTTAATAGGCATATATATTATTTATCATTATATTTATGAAGGAGTTCACTGACAGTTCTTTAATATAATTACGCAAAAAAACAATAAATACAAGACAAAAGACGATAATTCAATCGACTTAACTAATATATTTGTGGAGGACTATCACCATTTGCTGAAAGGCATGCACGCAAGAATAGATGGTGCTCTTGAACGCCAGTACACGGTGAAAAACGCATCTGAACCCTCTCAACGAGCACAGGATGGTCGCGGCTCCACTCATGGTGTTACCCCTTTCTGTCCTCGTCAGTAGCAATAGCACGTGCATTCTCCTCCATCGATAATTTATATAAATAATCGATAAATATTTTTAATACGAATTTGTATAATGCTTTTCTTCTTACATGATTGCAGTTTTAAGATATGTACACTGCAACACAATATATCAACCGTGGATCGGCAATACCTCCTAACTAGCATTTTTTATATCGAACGAGCAAAAACTTCTATCTTCAGTTTGACAGGATATACGTACTAACATATAATTGCCAAGACTTTCTTCTTCCTCGCACTGTCCCTAGGTAGGCTCTTCTCGTTCTCAGGCTGTATCTTACTCGGTTCTGGGTATCGCTTTCATCCAGCTCGTTTCTCTGTAGTATTTTGGAGCGTTGAGTCATCCAGGAGTTCTTTGGTCTTGTACAAAATAATTGCCGAGTTACACGCCAAAATATGTCAATTACAATCATTTACACCATATAAAAAATCAACTATTTAAGTGAAGTTTTTTTCTTTCTCCTGAAAAACTTACATTTTTGAAGGTAGGAGATTTTAGAAGTTCGCGGTAGATATACTGTAGCAGACGTGTTCGTGGAGTAATTCATTAAAATGATTTTTTATGTGAAAATAGACAAGAAAATTAAAGCCTCTTCACGAACATTCCTTCAGCTCACCGACTAGTCTGGAGGGGTGAATAGATGGATTCTCATTGTTTGAAATGGTTTGATAAAACAAAGCATACATAAGTTTAATAATAATTAAAGTATGAGACTCAGAGCAAAATGTATAAATTCTGATGAATGAATTTAACATTAAGAAAAAAAAATTTCTTAGTGTGTAATTTATAACGGTTACATTTTAAATGGTTTATATAAAAACTGAGGTCTCAGTTGACTTAAATAAGCTAATATTCAATTTATTACTGTTGAAACTACGTGATAAAGTTATGGTAAATTGGTACGTAATTATTATTAACAAAATAATGAATACTAAGTAGATTATTATAGAGATCTACAATGCAAGATGAGACACATTGTAGCAAATTATATGGGATACATAAATCGAACATTGAAGTGAGACCGAATGTTAGGCGGGTTTCCTAATTTTATATAACTTCAACTTATAAATTAATATTAACATACACACAACTTATATACACCTAATTAAAAAGCAATAAGTGACAATTAAAGGCTCGAAAATCTATTATATTATTGTATAACTAAATCTATTATTAATTATATAATTTGTAATTATAATTAAATATTCGTTAAGTAAGTTATTTGTCGGATACGGGATCGGGACCTAGAATTTGGACGCGAGACTTGAAAGCATACCACAAATATTTTCAAAATTATTCCGCTTTATTTTTCTAAATCCGCTTTTCTTAAAATGTAAATTCTGGAACAGCAAAAATAGCTCTGAAATATTAAACGGCCGCACTAGAGACTGCGAAGAGGCTTGACCGATCTCTCGCCAACCCTTCCTCGAAAGCCTTCACGGAGCCTCCCCCGACGTTCGGTGAAATGCTAATTTAATTATTTAAAAACCTGCAGACATTTCTTTATGAAACACCAGAGACGGAATTTATCCTTTTTCATAATAACGCGCTGAATATATTCCACGAAAATGGAGATTTTTTTGCTACTCAGACTGTCTAGAGGGTAGGGAATTGTGGCGCGGATAAGGGCGCTTTTGGGAGACTCGGAATGACGTCACGGGGTAGTAATAACCGGCACAGGGCTCGTGCGGGGAGATCAGTTGTCGGATCGGTGCACCGGCTATACCGGCCGGAGGAGACAATCTCCGGTGCGACTGTCCCCGTTTCCCGCAGAGTGACGTCAGACCGTCTAAATTCAATAACCATTCAGTAAAATTATATACAAGTATATTTAAAGAATTTTCACAATATTTTCAATAGATTCTATGGACTAAAATAAAAATAAAAATTAATCAATTGATAAAAATGAGAACTACGTATAAGGTCGATATATTCACGGAAACATAGAGGGCTTCTATAGCTTAGTGGTCAGAGCACCGGCCCCGGAAAGAAGGTGATCTGGGTTCGAATCCCAGTAGTAGCCTTATATTTTTTTGTGAATTAGATTTTTCTGCATGTCTTTCTAATTGATTAATTAATTTGGTTTCAAAGATTCTAAAGATATTCAGATAAAATTCTTCTATTGGAAAAATATTTAGTATATAATTGAAAAAATCATCCTGTTATTATTATTTTTTATATTAAAATTATTCTTTAAAATCGACCGATTTAGAAACCACTTTACCTCCCTGAGGGCGGACAATAATAGTTAATATAGGGGGTTATTTGATTATTTATTTAGAAAAAGCGTATTGTGTATTATGTAAAACTTTCTTATTTCTAATTACTTATTCCTAAATTGTGAGTATTGATTTCCGATATTTTTTTCTGAATATTATTTACAATTCGGTGTGCCTAGTCGTGGAATTTTGGAGCGACATGTACCGAGCGAAATAATCGAGCAAGTTCTTATCTATGTGACAAATAAATAAATGCGACTACAACGCGAGAATTCGATTAAATGTCGTAGAGAATGTTAAATATGTGTTTTTAGTGATAATAAAGTGTTCATAGGCACGTGATAAATTGCAAAATAGTGTGATTTCAAGAAAAAATTTTTTGCGTGTTGAGTGACTGTACATTTAATAATAAATATCTCGCTTATTTTTCCAGGGTTTTTAATTGCCTCCTTGCAGTCACGACCCATGACAATATTGACAGAGATATTTACATAAGTAGAAGCAGTGTAAACTCAGTATACAGCACTGAGAGGAAAGGTAAAGGACGATTTTCGTGCCACCACTGTAAGAGAGCTCCATTCATACTTTGTCGGCCATTATAGACAGCGCCGACGAATCATTGTTGTAATATGAAAGTTGTAATAACCGCCGCCATGCGACAGAATGTTTGTCGGACTTTTTAGGGCGACACCGTTTTTGGCGCGCTTTTTACCGCCGCTCCCGCGCTTTTTAGTTTTATGATTCCGCTAAGGGCCAAGGGCGCGGGGTCACCAGGAGGACAGCTCGGGCGCGGGACTGTGCGAGGGAAATCTGGCGCCGGATTGAAAAAGGGATGCGGCTCATTGTACCACTCTCCAGTGACTTAATTTAGTTCGTTTCAATCAAAATATATTGTATGATTCGAGGAAATGGTTCACATATATATAACATTATGTAGGTGTCTTTGTTTTGACAGAGAAGTGAAGCCTAATAATCTTGTAAAAAATGGAAAGAAAATTAACGGAACCAGATAACTGAAGATAGTTCTGTTAGAAGTCTTATTTACTGAAAAACATGCACGAGAAGATGCATAAACATAGATGCAAAAAGATTAAGGTATCAGAATTCAATAGGTAAATTTACGCGTTAAAAGGCGTCAAGTACGGTGATAAGTACCCTGAAGAGTAAGTTTTGAGCATAATTTGAGTGGTGCAAAGCATGGAATGGAAGAGGGGTAGGATGACTTTATTTTACTCAGGATCCTAAAGTGCAACTAAAAAATAACATTTGTACGACATCCGATTTGATACTTTTTTAAAATATGGAGAGACCGCATTGAACACAATTTGTCATTGGCTTTGAATACGACTTCAACGAAATGTCGAGAATCGTCTCTCTGAAAAACATACGGTTTATATAAAATATACGTATCCATTTACAGTTAAATATGTCTAACGACCGTAATTATAACCTTAACTCTTTAGTAACAGACATTCAATTTTACAGTGTGTAAACCTTTCCAATTTGCTAGACAGGTTTATTCTATTTTGGTCTCCTCCCGCGACACTAGTTTCCTTTATGCCCTTCGACCTAGCCCGGACTCGGTCGTAAACCAGTTAACGCCTCAGGAATAGTGATCCGCCCGCTGCTCAGTCGGCCGTAGTGATCGCTTTGCTTTTGCAATTTGAACAGACTATTCATCAAACACACTAACGGCACGAGAGAACACTCGATGGCGTGGAAATATCAGCGCAAGTGGCAATATTTTGTCGATGACAAATCATTCTTGCGCAGAATGATAAGACAATATGTATCTAAAGTGTGCTCAATATTTTGTGTGCACTTGTGAGTATCGTTTTTCAATTTTTTTTTCTTCAATGTTTTTGTTTTTCATAACCCATTTCAGGCCATTTTATTGCTTTACTAATAGAAGCAGTTCATATATTAGGATTTTTTATGCAATAATTTTTAATCTTCTGTGTACGGTTTTTTGAGATATTCTGCCATGTTTATCTGACGTTTTGGATCTCATTGCAGGGTCCATTATCAGAACTGGTGTATTGTAAGATAGTGGGGCCCTGATGATGGATTCTACGATGGTATCCGAAACGTCGGCCAAAGAGGTCATATAAACATGGCAGAATATCCCAGAAAACTAATTTCTTAGAATAATTATGTATTTAGATGTAAGTGTTAGAATAAGGTTTGTATAAATTATTAAAATGACGGCATTGTAGGTGAATTAGAAGAAAGAGTAAGACATCGAACAAATGCTCTCAAAATATTTGAGCGTAAAGAAGGAACTAAACAAAGAAGAAAAAGAGGATCGTTTAGGAAAACATAAATTGCCTTACTTAGAAAGAATAAGTGAAAGGGAAAGAAAGCTACAGGGAAACGGAAATCTACAAAACGGAAAAAAATAAAGTGAGATATGAGCAGTACCGAGCAAGTGTCAGGGTATCTGTTTGTAATCACGTTAGCCGCGTGTCACAATGCTCGGGCAGAAAGCAGGTAGCGGTCGTGCCGGAGCCCGCCCTTTCCGACCGCCAAATTCAATTGCTGCATTTCATTCGTAACTCCGTTCTTACCGCATAATTTCATCCGGTAAAATTTTATAATATAATAAAAATGTGTAATAAGACAGTCAAAAGTAGAAAAAAAAAGATTCTGTACGATACGCTTACTTCATTTTGCTTGCACGGGTTCTGTCACTTAGACGCTTGTCGTCATGAGACGTCAAAATACTACGGTTTATTATAAAATTACAATAAATTTAGTATAATTTGTTTGCATTATGTAAAATATTAATTATAAATATTATAAAACATTTTCAAATCATTATGCATCATTAAAACGCGAATTTGAAATTTGAGGTCACTTTGCTACCCCACTCCGGCCCTTGATCCAGTGTCGATCTTCCAGTACCCAAAGGTCAATATTACATATTGTATAATAAGTAATTTTTTATTTTACTCTCTATTTTTTTAATACATTCTACATTTAATTTTTCATACATATTTATATTTACATTCTATTTTAATCTATTATACAATAATACTCTTACAACCTATCATTGAATCTATAAATTGAAGCGTATGGAGAACAGAGTATCTCCATACGCTTCAATAACGCTTCAAATGGACCTCAATAATGGAACCTCCTAACCTAGATGATCTCGTTTTGATTAAATAAGATAATATAACCCTTTGCAATGGAAACGCGGCCGGTTGATCAACTTACTACCTGATAAAGACGGAAACATTCGGGTTGCGAAGTTAAGTTCCAGAATGGGGTTCTCCTGAGGCCCATTTCGAAATTGTGTAGGTAACCTCCGGGGGGTTGGTTAGGCGGCGGGATGTTAAGGCGTTTAATTTACTTAAACACGATACATTATACATACACACCTTTGGTTTCTTGGTTTGAGATGTTTAAACTAGTAGAAATCTATGGCGTCCCTGACGACGGTACGCGGAACTACAGATGTCAAGTTGGAGCGGCAGACCCGCATTTTGGACATCTCGGAAAACGGTTGACTTCTTAAAACATCTCAATAACATCAAGTTGAGTGAGAAAAGGGCAAGGAATACGGCGAACGGTGGTTTTATTATATGGAGACAGGCGGACAGACACCAGTTGAACAAAGGTAAGTCGCAGATTTTCTACTGGGATCGAACTAAATTTTAAATCAATAAGAAAATATCAAAAGCATACACAGCTATTGAAGTTTTTAACTGACGGCGTAAACACAATCTATATAATTAGCATGATTATTGAAAGAATGAAATAATAGCACGCGTTGACTGTAAAAATAATGTGGTAAACATAAAATAAAACCACAGTCCTGTGTGCTGTGTTTCCCGGTCACCCTGTTGGGTGACCGGCATTCCTGCCAGCATTCTTTTTATGGGACCTTCGACCCTTGTCAGCGCGAAAACATTTTTACGAAAGAGTTGCCCCGGAGCCACCCGGCGGTGAAGTTATTAACTAAAAATAATTACGTTCACAACCGACACTCGTAAATCGTTCACGGAACAATTAAACCTTTACGTTATATTTGGAAACATCGCTTTTATAATGGAAGCTAACCGGCTACAGCGGCTTTAAAAAACTAATTTGTATTTCATTAAACCAAGATTTGTGCTAATGGCCGCTCGAAATTAAAAATGGTTTTTAGCCAGAAAAAGACAATTATTCGGCCTTTTTTTAAAACTTTCATTGATTATACGACGTAATTTTTCAAGTGAACGCTTCAACTGATGATGTGTCTGAAAAAGGCAAGTTGACGAGGATTAAGCGACAACTTTGATGAGTTAGACACGTGGTCAGAATATCTGAAATCAAACTATCATACTTGCACTACTAATCATCTACTCTTAGCTATCCTTGGGCAAACGCCTTCATGAGGGTCAAGAAAAACGCATCAAAGAGAGTCTTGAAACCAACGGGATCCGAAACTTTGTCCAAAAAAGTCGTAAAAACACGGAATATTACTCCAGAAAACACAAACCACATGATTATTTTATTTATTTACAATAAATTTACATTTAAACCGTTATCTATTAATTAGCAACGATGGCAATTACAGTCACAATTGAACTATTTCACCTTATCTTAATTAAAATCACTTAGAGAAGAAGTTTGGTAACTGTTGTCTCTGGAGTGCCGCAAGGGTTTAAATGGGGCCATGTTTAAGTTCAAGGTCACGCAAAACCTCAACAGAGGACTTCTCTCTCTCTCTCTCCGATTCCGAGGGATGATCTGGGAAGGGGCGGGTCGTAAATTTCGGCGGGAAAGTTCCAGGGAGGGCTTTTGCGACCCCAATAATGTTTCCAACGGTGATTATTTCACTTTTTTAGCGCTCGCAAGAAAGTTCATATTTTTTAATGAGAACACAACTGGAATCATTGTTTGATTAAACCAGTTTGTGTTATTTTTCACAGTTGGTTTGATTTAACATTGAAATAATAATTAAACCCATAAAATGTATGTATTTATTCCCAAAATGAACGATTAGATGGTAATAAAATGCTACTTCATTCCAATTCTCTTTCAAGAAGTCGAGATCTGGCTTTAAAATAATCCAATATGGTTTCGTTTAAAGCCAGAAAGGCTGAAGGCATTTGAGATGATTTTCTGGATAAACCACATTAACAATGGAAGGGTCTTAAGGGGTTACTTCCTCTTGACATTTTCAAAAAGATTTTTTTATTTATCTTTTACATTTATTGTCTCTCTGAGAATAATTTGAGTCACTAATTATTCAAAAATTCCAAAAATTGTTGTAGCGTGGAAAGTCTATTTTTAAAATAAAGAATTTCATAATTTTTGCGTTTTTCTCGTAACTCTCTTTTTCAGACTGGCGGAGAAAATATCTCAAACTATGTATTGAACAGATTTTCTTCAAATTTTACACCCATCTTACTAGTAATATTGTGGACCAGGTAGTATATGATATTTGACGAAACGTGTAATTAAAAAGTGAGAAGTACCAACACAAGGCTTACATTTGGTATGAAGCCTCTATTCCTACATGTAGATAAATCACAAATGAGGTGATTTGGACGTGTGCTTAGAACGCCAGTGGAAGAAGTGCCAAGAAGCAAAAGTAAAGTAAGCAAGTACAGAAAAAAGTGTATGAAAAAAGGCTGGGTCTTGACTGGTTAATACATAAGGAAGCAGCGTAAGACAGGGAAATATGAAAGCACCTTATTGTCTTTGGGCCCTCTATCCCATTAGGTCAAGGGGGT
Source organism: Agrypnia vestita (assembly GCA_016648135.1). Classification (NCBI taxonomy): domain Eukaryota; kingdom Metazoa; phylum Arthropoda; class Insecta; order Trichoptera; family Phryganeidae; genus Agrypnia; species Agrypnia vestita. The sequence continues at coordinate 83,728 of JADDOH010000877.1, forward strand.
GAAGATGTATTTCTTCCAACCGACCACACAATTTAGTGGAACAGGTTTCGAGAATGCAATATTACACTGTGCATCTAAAAAGAATGATCATTTCATTGACAGTCTGTCCGTTTGTCCGTCCAAAACTTCCTAGAATTATAAGAAGTATATAATAAAAGTACGTCACTTTAAATGGGTTATAGCCAGTTATATATAAATATCTTCGTAGCGAGAAACAGTAAAAAATACCCATCCTTGCTGAGGGGTCGCGTGGAGGGTAGCGGGTAGAGGGTAGGCCGGGTATTTTATGTTTTAATTCCACTAAAGACTGTAGAAGAAATTGGCAGTCTCGAATAACGCAACTCCAATCACTTTACTTTCCCCGCAATTAAATTAATTAACGGCGGATCTAATCTTCCTCGTTAACCCCTTCACCGCTTTTACTTTATTTTAATTTTATTTCATTTAATGTCCTTTAGAGCTTTTACATACAATATAGGTAAGGTATAACAATATTAAGCAACAATACAAGCTACAGTTGATACTAGTAGTATAATGTATACATATTATATTTATTATTGTGGATTACACAAGAACACTTCTTAAATCTTATCAAACAATAGTCAACCCGGACCAAGAAAGTCAAAACATACTAATACTAGAGATAAGAATGTTCTTAGGTTTTCACGGCCACTCAGAATCTTCAAGTTTGTGTTTACTGGGGTATTATGCCGTGTTGTTACGACCTTTCGGGCCGACGTTTCGAATCCCATTGCAGGGTCCATCATCAGGGCTAATATGACATCATCAGGGCTGATGTGACATCAGCCCTGATGATGGACCCTGCAACGGGATCCAAAACGTCGGCCCGAAAGGTTGATACAACACGGCATAATACCCCAGTAAACACAAAATACTAGAGATGTTACTGAGAAGACAATTATTAGACTCTTCTACAAACGACTCCTTAATATTTAAACTCTATTTCTTATATGTTTCAATATATGAAGTTCAAGTATCTTTCAAAATATTTTTTAAAATGTATTTGAATTTAATAAGATTAGTGGTAAAAGTCTAACTGCTCATATCTGTTTGTTAGTATTCCTATAGTTCTATTTTATTCCTATCCTAATATTCCTATTTTATATTTAATATTAAAAATTTTCCACAACTTTTCCAGTGAAGTATTTAAAAATTAGTGGCTGCAGTCTCCAAAGCAAAATCTCCATAACTTTTAGTTTCCTTTAATCAATTATTTCCATAATACTTTGCAACAATAAAAAATTAAAATAAATTTAAAAAAAACTCGTAATTTTATTTCAACACAAGCTGGTAATGTGAATTTTATTTGTACTTAATTGATCCCTCGTATCGTGTACTTTTGTGTTATACCTGTTAATTGCAGCCTCGCGGGAATTAAAACGGTCTGAACCGATTTCCGATTGACTGCCTGTAACTGTTATGGTAAATCTCAGCTTTAAATGTTCTCTTCATCAGGGGCGGATTCATTCATCATCTGTCATTCATCATCTGTCTTATGACTCATCGATACACCGGCCCTGAAGAATTCTACTTCTAATCTGACCACATAACGTGAACTGCGTGTAGCAACGTAGTTAAAGAGTATTTTTTAGAACACTCGAGGAAGAAGAAGACAATCTGTACACAAAGTTTCGGATATTGGACGTGTTCAGATGGAGGGAGACAATTAAATGGATCTAAATCCACAGAGATTTCGATCATCAGCAATGGGGGTAATGTTGACAGAGAGAATTTCCCAACTAATAGAACTTTTGTAACTACAACCTACGATCCACGATGTATTTTGTTCTTCACTATATGAAAATGGCAATATTTACGTAAAATGCACGTCATAGTATATATTTTTTTAAGTGTAGTTAGGAAAGCTAAATCTCAATTTAAATTAGGGTCGCAGCGGTGGAAGACAAATGAAAAACTTGAAATTAATGATAGTTTTAGTAAATACAGAAAGTCGCTGAACACGAAAAAGGGAATTATAATTTGATTCAGAATAATTTCACACTTGACACTTGAGAGTCATCCACTTGTCCGTAACACTCTATACTCGACTTCTAGAATATTCACACATTTATGATCATCTTTATTTACTATTGAACACCCGGTAGGTACTCTCGTAATCTATTTTGCTAGTCACTACGCGCACTGATTGCCGATTTTCCTAGTATATCCATTTCTATGGAATCACAGATCTGTCGCAATAAACTGTATTCCGTAATGGCGTCATCCCGTTTATATATAGTTTCGGGTTTCTAGACGTTTCGCGAATTTAGTCGGCATTTCCATCGTTTATTCTAGACCGTTCTAGTTATTTCTAATTAAAATCTTCAATTACGTATTATAATTGCATTTTTTTATTATTTTTATCTTTTAAATTAACATTAGTGACAAGATACACTGAAATGAAGGCTGACAATATGTCTGAAGAATTAGCTCGCCTTTTAACACCCCGGTGAGAAGTGATGATAGTTTACACAAGAAAAGTATCACGTAATCGAAACAGAAGTTAAAATGAGATAAAACGGAAGACCGCCGGGGAGAGGAGCCAAGGGCCGTTGAAAAGTGAAAAGGCCGGAAGAAAAATGGCGCATTTTGAAAACCGCTAAGTGAAAGTAATGGCGCTATAAATTGATTAGATTTGGTCCGGACCTCCTAATCCTAAACGTTCATTCTAATTAAATATCCATCACCACTCGACGGGCTAGTCCGCCGCGCGGCGATTCCCGGAAACTTTGCTTAATTATAAAAAATGAGGAGACCGTAATTATACTTGTTTTTAATGGATTAAAGCCCAATGTGCCCGGCCGGGGTGGGACTACCCTCGGGGCTATTTATTAAATTACCTCCCCCCTCCCCCTTCCCAGCCGCCGCTCCTAGCGGGCGACCGAAACTGATTTACGTACATCTACGATTTATGTGTACGTGTGTTACGAATTTCAAATTTATTCAGTCGTTGAACACGACTTACAGAAATGATACAAAAATAATATGGACAAAGATTCCCGCCGCGATACGCGATCCGGTAATTTTTTTGGCATCCATTCGCCGTTTTTCGTTCCGGAAAAGAGAAATTTTTATTTTCCTTTCATGTTTACTTCCTGCGTCAGTGACGGCGAGCCGTTTGATCTTGGCATGGGCATGGAAAATAAACGAAGAAGAAAAACTTCGTGATCCATAGGTCGCGGATTTGAATCTCACTCCAGACCAGCAAGTTAGTCCTATTTTCATAGCACAAGACTTTTTCTTAGTTTGAAAATACTAAAAATATTGACGTGACACGTATTCCGTGTTCACTCACATCTCTATTTAAAAAAAACCTTAATTTAAACAACTCACGAATAAGATCCCAAAGCGAAAGATTGAAATGTGCAATAACTGGTAGTACACAATTGGTAGTCTGATCCACGGCGGGGAACGTATTTTTACTTGTGTGAAGCCGTTTGTCGTTTGTTTGGGCTGGAGCTGCTTGAACGCTCGCGTGTCATCTAAAACATGGTGGTTTATCATCTTTGACACGCGGAGTCATAGGTTACCAACTCTATCTTAAATAAATGGATTCATCAATTCTCATTCATTTCTACCATCCCTTTCTCGCATATATGTTCTTCATATTGTAAACGTTCGCGTTTTTACATACATTGTAACTGAACTATTTTTGTTTGAAATTAATAAGATACATAAATATCTCGTTACACAGCGTCCTCTTTCGCCAGGGTTGGCTGACTGTACCGAGCAGGCTCCGACAAGCAGTCCTCCCTCTTCCCCCAGCTTCCCCTCCCCCCCTCGCGGGCCGCAAGGTCAATGGCACGCGACTTCCGGAGCGAGAGTTGAGGAAGTAGGGCGGGATTGGACGAACATCCAAACGAAACAATTGAACAAATTAATCCAACTCGCATCATGGTAATTCAAATATGTTTTGTAATAACGTTTATCTACGTTATTATAAAGTATTTTGATCTATTCTAAAAATTACAATATATATTGTTATTTCACGATTATTAACCAAACATTCAAAAAAGTAACCCATAAAAAGTTTTTATTATATCCCTTTCTTTGTAAAATATAACAAAAATTAAAGACGAATTAAAACATATGACATAACACTAAACTTACAGTAATTTAATATATTTCTAAAATGTCAGAAGTTTTGAGCTTTGATAAGAAACTTCATGCTTTGAAGATGAAATTCTAAAAACATTTGTCAGTCAATTTAGATTTTCGAAATTCGTAGTGAAGTACCTATGATGTATACCGACGGAGTAATTAAAATTTAGAAAATATTCCGCGAAGTTATCGGGCCGCCGTTGCTAGCAATCAAACTGTGGTAATGATTCCAATTTGAAAAAACCATTAAAATTTCTAAAAATCCGAAATTATACTATAATTATTAATTTTTTTTAACGAAAATTTCATAGATCTTCTTGATCGTCGCCACGAGTCTACTTGCCAAGTTTCAGCTTGAATGGATCACGGGAAAAGGGTCGAAAATCGATCCAAAGTTTTTGTTGACGGCAAGCCGGCAAGCAAGCAAGCAAGCAGACGCCACGAGTTAATATAAAGGGAGTAAAAATATAGAAACGTCATGACATCTGTCAAATGTCAATATTTCTATCATTGTCACGAAAATGTCGACTTTAGAATAAAATTTGAACTCTTTGGATGAATAAATTAGTGAATGTGTGTGAAACAACTGATTTTTACCAACTTTTTTAATTATGTTATTACCATTTCGATGGTAAAAGAGATAAAATACAAAATTTCACGTAATAAGCCTGTATCCTACCTTCTAGAATAGTCTACAAATATTTACAGCATTCGAAAGATGCGTGGAACCACCTAGAAGCAACGGGAACCTTCCCATGAACACTATAAAAGAAAATAATCTTTGCGAGGGTTTGAAACCAATATGATCACATATAAATAGCGTGGGTCTAGGCCGCGCAGAAAGAATTTCGGAGCGATAGACAGCGAAATAATCGATCGAGTATTTACCGATAGTGCCGAAATAAATAAATGCGATAAATACTACGTGCGTGAATTGAATATTCTACGAGCGATATATAAAGTAATCACAGCGATAGTAATTTAAAGAATAGCGTTAAGTTTAATTCTTGTAAGTGACTTTGTCCAATTTATAATTTATCAATTACTAAAAATTAATTTTATTATTTGTATTTATCTACTAATATTTTATTAATTACACTTACATCTTCTGTGAAAAGTTTTCTGGGATATTCTGCTGTATAGGTATATGTGACCTCTTTGGCCGACGTTTTGAATCCCATTGCAGGGTCCATCACATCAGCCCTGATGATGGACCGTTAAATGGAATCCAAAACGTCGGCCAGAGAGGTTAGATATACACGGTAGAATATCCCAGAAAATTATACACAGAAGATTCTGAACGGCCGTGAAAACCTGAGAACATTTACACCTACATGTTTCTAAAAAAACCTTTCCATCGTCAGGATATTTAATAAATGTTAAAATATCAAAATAAATAGTGTCTTTTGTTTTTCTTAATTTTTAAAATTCAAGTAAACACATACAAATAACAAAATCAATTTTTTAAAATGTCAATCTACGAAGTTGCTCAACCAATTGGAAAAAAATAAATTACTAAAATTTCCAGTGTTTTCATTTACCTCCCGTAGCCACGACCAGTGAAAATAATATAAGTATATATTTTATAATATAATGTTCTTCAATAATTTATATTTTAAACAAAACTGTAGATTCTTATGACAGGTTTGCGTTATGATATAAGTATCGCTTCGACATCAACTAACGTATTAAGTAAGATTATTTTCAAGACAAATAATAAAAGTACCCAGAGATTGTTGAGGTCATGTTTTAATCGGTAATGTAAATTTTCCGGAACTTGAACTGTCGTGATGTTGGCTTTTTGGAAATAAGTCGACGAGAAGTCGGTATTTGGGAATTCGGCTGTCTGAAACCATGATATTTTGAATGTATCGTACTTTCTTTTCTTCTGTACTCGATAGGGAATATCGGTACAACCGGCCAGCCTTGTTGTGCAGTAAAACTCGATGGTTATTTTTATTCCAAGGACCTCACACTGCAGACTTCCGATACGATTACACGAATGAGGTCCGATAAGGAAAATCTGCATTTTTTATTACGGCTTTCCAAAATAGGAACCTTTCAGGCTCGGCCTCCCGGGGAGGGAAGCGGCCCGGCTTCTATTATGGCCGGGACTGTATCCGGTACGTGCCTTACCCCTATTACGTGGGGGTGCTAATACATTTATCTAGTATTTTACCCTGGAAAATCTTTAAATGTCAACGGGCATTATGCTTTAAACGTACGTTTAAACTTATAGGTATCCATCCGTTTTTTTTACTGATATGTTTCACGATTGGGCATTAAGATAACCCAATAAAGAAATTGAGGTTTAAACCTGTATAGCCTATAGAGCAAGTAAAAATGTACTACTTTCATACAGTACATGATCTTTCTTCTAAAGTAGAAAAATAACTTTGTGTTAGTAATATTATCAATAATAAAAATAAGACGTTGTGTATAACAAGAATTTATTGACTAATCAACATGTTTTGGGGCCAATGGCCCATTCATTAGGCGATCGTCCAGCAAAATGAGCAAATTTCACCATTTTTTCTCATATTTTCTCTTGCGTTTTTTATTACATTTTTGTAGGAAAATATCTCATTTATTCATCAGGATATATTTTAAATACGAATATCTTGTTTAATTGTCACAAACCAAATTATATAATTGATTAATAAATTACCAAACCTTCGATGTTTTAAAAATGAAGGAAGATGTCTTTTTAATTCACTAATATTATATTGTAAAGGATTATCTTAAATTTATTACAATTATTGAAAATCTGTCAGTTTTGTTTACTTGCAATTTATGTTTTAAAAAATACTGTTTTTTAAAAATATTATATTTTTTTTGGGATTTTTAAAAAATCAGTTTTTAAAAATTAATTTGTAATGATTGCAATTATTTTTAAGTAGGTAGGTGAAGCTTGTAATAATTTTGAAATATATATGGTGTTTAAATAACTTTAACTTCTCTGAATTTTCTGATCACCTCTTAGAAACCAACCATTATTTTTATATTAACATGGTTATAGAAATTTAATTAAATTTAGTTACATCAAGGTGGGGCGCTTGATACGGGCTGGTCATGTAATCAGAATGGACGACGACAACCCTGAAAACGCCTCACACTACACTCCCCACACCACAAGGACGAAGAAAACCAGGAAGGCCCAAGGCCTAAGTGTTGTCAGAAAATCTGGTAGTCGGTGGTTCGAGCCCCATTTCAGTACACCGGCAAGTTAGTACTATTTCCATAGAACAAATGTTTAGTTTAATTTTAAAATAGAAAGAAAATTAATGCGACATAAAAAAACACATTTAAGAAATAAATAAATAAATTAAATTTTTTAATATTTTAAATAATCACATCCTTTTTGCGAATAGTTTTAAATTTATTTCACATTAGTTTCTAACTAGTTACTCAACACCCTTATATTAATTTTTAGTTTTTGTTCATGTCTTTAATTCTAATTGTAATTTTGATAGTCAACATATTTCATTAAAATCATGTTGATTATGTAAGATGTAATAAATTTCAAAGTGTTTCTTTTTTATTATTAATATACGTGATAATTTAAAAAAGACAGGTCAATTTGAATTGAACAGTATATATTAAATGGTTAACATTCTGCAACAATGCTTCTACTGTACTACAGAAATAATCCGCAAACTGAGTAAGATTTTTGTAGAAATTTTTATTCTCATAAGTTACTTAAACAGTATAATGAAATTGAGTTCTTGATTAACATGCAGCTAATTTGGACATTCGTAAAACAACATTTTTATATACCATTATACATAAAAACAATATTTTTTATATATTATATAATACTTATCTCATTAATATTTTCAATTTATTTTTAGTTCATATATAAATATATTTTTTTACAGTAAAGATACAGATTTTTACAGTAACAGTTTTTACAATGGTATTTTTCTTCTACATGATTAATAAAACTCGTTAGTAGGAAAGGAGTATCTTTATATTTCAAATTTATTAAATAGTAAGTTGTACATACTATTTACCTAAATATAAGAAGAAAGAAGAAAAGTAACTAATATGCGATAATCATAATGCAATTATGTGAGACGACAGTAAAATAAACTATTAATAAGCAAAAAACTAAAAATGAATATTGTAAAGAGAAAAATAATGGCAAAATTCTAAGCAATTTATGTATATCGCATATTGTTGATTAAAAAACTGTTTTTCGTACTATGTTTTTCACTTTTTCTGTTTTATTGCTTATTATTGTTGTTATTTATCATTATGCACTTGATACTTGTTTTTCGTACGTTGTTTTTCACTTTCTTGTTGTTTTATTGCTCATTATGGTTGATATTTAATATTGTGTACTTATTGTTTTTCATGTTATTGCTTTTCTTTGTTTCTCACTTTTATTTGGTTTATTTTTTGTCATAAGAATGTGATGTTCGGGAGAGAGTTGATTTAAAAGTTGATTTAAAAGCTGTCTTTCATACTTTGTTTTCTACTTTTTTTTGTTTTATCGCTTAATATTGTTGATATATATTATCACGTAATTATTGCTTTTCATACTTTTTTCTCACTTTTTTGGTTTATTGCTCCTTTTTCTGTCAAACTGTTGGTTAGCTTAGCGTTTAAGATTGGTATATGAGTCGTTTTTAACTGAGTTCCAGTTAAATATTTCAAGATTACCTTGTTTTGTTGATTTATTGTAATTGAGAAATTGTGAATACTCTGTGTAAATAAATAAATAAATAAATAATGATCCTAGACCCGAGGTAAAGAGTTATGCTATTTTTCAGAATGTTGAGTCTTATTATGTAACTCAGTCCTGGTACACAGTTCTCTGCTTCCGGTTTCCCATCTTCCACTTCTCTCAGCCCTATTCAAGATTTAAGTGGAACACAAATTCCGGAAGTTTGCCTCCGAACATCCGTCGTGCACGTGTAATAATTTGAATGCAAGTACCAAGATAGATGAAAGAGTAAAATAAAATATGTTCCGCGCTTGTCTATGAAAAATCTCATTTCCATTCAACAGCGCCGCGCTAGAAACTCATATCAAATGTTTATAAGGCTTATTTACGTTGGCCGCGTCCGAGGCCCGAACCTTTCTGTCTTCAGGCCCGGGGGTCCCGAAAATGTAAAATTCTATGGGGTGAGGAAAATGGAGAATTTCCATGTCCCCGTTATCCGGGGCCAACATTCAATTTCATTCACCGTGACAGGAGTGAGTCCCGAATCTTACATCTTTTTTATTGAATTTTTGAAGTGTTATGTACCCACTGCGATAATACTACCCTCGATCTTATATTGCGGTACATTACCATCATCTTTGATATATTTATTTTAGAGGGCGGAGAGAATATTATGAAAAACTACGGTAATTATGTTAAAATTAACCTAAATAATTAAATTAACCTTGACAGATGTTTAACTGCTTCGCAGCATGAATTTCGCGATTTTCTGAATGTATGTAAATGAAATGAAGGTTGCGTGTTTGTGGGAAGAGCAATGCCCATCTATCGAAAAATGATGTTCCGGCACATTTTATGTGTGGTGCGTAAATGTGTATGATAACAGATAGATGTTAAGGATGTCCAGAAAATACTCACAGTTGCTTAAATGTCGAATTTATTGCAAGTACAGGTTACATTGGTATAGTTCGCGACACACAAAGAATATTGCGACTGTCTCGAGTGGCGTTCGAAGGAAGAGTAGGTACTCGTGGTACCGGCGTGCTGCCTGGTAGTACCTCGCCGGTTGTATCGGGCTTGTGATTGGTGGTTTGCCTCGAGCGTCATTGGTCCATTGGCACGCTCGAGGGGCTAGATTCCGGGTAGGCCTAGATCCTCCACAACAGTTAAACTTTTCCAGGCATTTGTCCCAGAAGATGAAGTTAGATGCTTGGATTAAAAATTATGGGTACTCTTAATTATTGTATATCCAAAATTCCTTTATAAAAAAGATAACTTATTATAAATATCTTTAACCTTTATTGCTAAATAAGTAATAAGTATGTTCCAATTGTTATAAATCCCTGCACCTTGGAGGTAAATAAATGGATTTTTGTCGACGTCTCCCCATCCCGCTCGCATTGTGTCAGCGGAGCGCTGAGTATGGCCACTTTAGCATTAAAAAAATACTGAACATTGGTGGCGAGAGTGTAGGGCCTATATGGGAGCTATTGTTCATAGAACGGCTCTGGGCTGTGGTGGGTCCCTCTTCTCATCTCTACTAATCGATGTACTCGATTTCCTCTCAAGTTTTTAGAGTATCAGAATCACTCATTGATAGGTGAAATATTAAACTAACAATATTCAAATATAGATTTTTTTAAGACGGAAAAGGTGGAAATATAAAAAATTAATCGATTAGGTACTAACAAAATGATTCGGACTAACAAATTGAAATTAATTGTAATGTGTTCCACGTGTCTGGAGAAGAACCTTGATGTTCGGAAAATGGCGCCTTTCGCTTTATAACATTCTCTCTCTCTTTCTTCCGTGCCGTCTGTCACTCTCATTCATAAGACAGACGTCACTCAGATACATAACACCAATACTCCTTATAGTTAAACTGGGAGTAAAATAAATCAAAAAAAGTATATTTGGAATTATGTAATTCCACAAAAGCTGTGGGCAGAAAAGTCGTTCGTTAAAATATTTTAACGAACACTTCTGTCCATCGCATGTACCCTCTTCGGTTGCTCGATTGGTTGATTTATCTTTTATCAACACATCTTTCTTTATGTTACCTTTAACACTGGTCGTATATATTTTCTATACGACCCTCTCCTTGCTTATAAGTTCCACCATCACAGCGACCCCTTCCTTATTATTATTTTTTTATTATTCTTAATAAATTTTTCTTTTCTTTTATTTATATTTCCTAATATAATACAATGTAAAATATTAAATTTCTAATCAAAAACACGTATCACGAACTTTCTAAGTTTTTTCTTAAAAATTTACATATTTTTTCATCCCTAATATCCCCTGGCAGACTCACACACAACATCATCCCACTGTACAAACATCTGTGATGTACAGTGACATCACAGATGTTTGCGATCTTTTTTTCTTTCTGAATGGCAATCTTATTTCAACTTTTCTTCTTGTACAATGGTAATGTTCATGTTGGTTTTTTTCTTATTTTTCTTAATAATTCAAATGTATTGTTGTGTCCATTAACAATTTTATATATAAATAGAAGTACATTAAATTTAATTATTTGTCTAAATGTCATTATTTGTAGGCTTTCTAACATCACTTTGATTCTTGTGTATCGATTTCTTTTTAGTATGATTCTTAATGCTTTATTTTGGAGTATTGTTTATTTTTTCAATTCTTCTTCATAAGCCAGAAATAGTATATTATATTAGTAAAAAAATAGTATTCTTTATTATATCAAAGTAAAAACAGCTCTACAATTTGCTCATTTTTTTTCAGTATTGTGTATAGATTTTCCACACGTGACTTCTATACTTAATGCTTAGAAATTATATTTTATAATGTATGAAAGCTAAAAGAAAATAAATTGTAAAATATCTTTTTAAATAAATACACGGGAGGTGTGTGATTTGTGATGTGCCTTGGGATTTGCAACAAAATATACGGAGGTCAAGTTGTAGGGAGCGCAGAAACACGTACCTCGCGTCTTCGTGCAGCGGTATTTCTCTGAAAAGTCTTACAGAAATAATATTATTTTACCTTTGAAAAGGTGCGCTGTATACTCAGTTAGTATCTAGAAATAAAAAGTAAATAATAACAAGCTGTTATAATAAGTTGTAAAGAAACATTATAAAATTAAGAAGTGCAGAACCTGCATGAAAGCGTGCGAGTCGTATACAAAAAAGTTATTGTTTTTATCAACTGTTATTTCGTTAAAATTCTAAAATAAACTTTGTACTACGAATATTATCGAGTTACTGTGTGCAACTGACATTCCCAAAATTGTAATATGTAAACATTCAAAATTTGTCGTAAAATTTACGACAGCGAGCCCAGCGGTTAAAAGGTGTTACGCCGTTTCTAGATAAACTGTTAGATTAAAGAGCCTAAAGGAACAAATATATTTCCTAATGTTTTGGCAAAATATTTTTTTTAACCATTCTTCTCTTAGCATGTACAGTATTGCGATAGCGTAAATATATTCCCGATAAAGACTACGCTATTTTTCTTATCCAAACCTATCGCAATCTTCAACTCATTATAGAAACATTGGTTTTTGAATGGATTCGTGTAGTGAGATAATATTTCCTTCCACAAATGCTTATACTTCCTCACCTATTTTTTATTCGTCTCGTACAATTCGGTAGTCCATATGAGTTAGTCAGTCAGTCAGTCAGTCAGTCAGTCAGTCAGTCAGTCAGTCAGTCAGTCAGTCAGTCAATATTGAAACTCCATTGTATACATCACTTGACATTGCCTTTGTGGTGATCGCGGCGGTGGGAGACTAATGAAACTACTGAAATTAATTTAATTTTTATAAAATCACCAAAGTCACTAAACAAAAACTTAACTGGAGGGGTAAAATGTGATTCAGACTAATTGCCGCTAATCACTCGTCTGTGGAACACTTTCCACTCGTCTTTCCAAAATATTCGCAAATCCATGACTACACTTCTTCACTTAACGCCTGGTAGGTACTCTTAATGTATGTCGCTAATCGCTTGTTTATATCTGGTTCGCTTCTGTCAAAATGAAATTTATTTTTCTCAATGATGACGTCCCCCTTATACACAGTTTTAACTTCCCGGACATTTCACGAATCTAGTCGGTATTTACACTGTTTATTCTAGATACTAGTAATTTATAATTTATTGTTAAATACTAGATGCTCAGGCACTCTAGGTTCCTCGTTAAACGTCTAGAAATCCACTCAAAATCGTCATAGTATCCCTTGGTTTGTATTCAAGGGCTTCGTGCGAGACTCCTATACTAACTTTCCTTTCACTTTCTTCAGAATATTATCTCGAGAGTCTATAACAATAAGAATTACACGTAATTGAGAATAATACAGTAATCTACACGTTTTAAAATAAATTGGAAATCACTTGATATGTGGAGAGAGAGGCCTTACGTTCATTCTCGAGGATTCGCGAAGAATCGTGAGAATTAAATTATGCTGCGATTAAATTCGGTCAAGTGATATTAGTTTATTAATAGAATTGTTATTAATATCAAGTATTCAATTTGCTCCTACAGCCACGGTAAACGTAAACGGAAGACCTCATATGTTAATATTACTTCAATATTATGACTATTTTAAAACTAAGCCAAATTCCGGTGTTATAAAATAGGACTAACTTATTGGTTTGGAATACCACTCTAATTAAAATCACTACATGATCTTTGGATCACCAGGTTAAGGTCACAACCATAGAAGACCTGGGGCATTATAGCATTTCTGGAACGATTGGTTCATTAATCTCTTCCGTTTACAAGTTATCTCATATAGGGTCGAAAATCTTGCGTAAGACTATTTTTTAAAAACTGCAACTTATTTTTTGCCCTAAAATAAGAGACCAAGCTTCACATACATATTGAACGATCGCTTATATCAATGTTGAACACAGTTTAATCTTTTAATTACTAGCCCAGTTCTCTCTCTTTATTTTAAAATGTGAAATTTTTTATTTTATTCGGTCATCCAACACGGAGACACAATCGCTTGGTAAGATGAAATACAAAAGAAATAGTTAAATGTCTTAATTAAAGGATAACACAAATAGGACATAACCATAAATAAGTCAATTTGACAATGACAGATAAAACATCATTTAACCGATTGTTCCAAATTTAAATTTAACATGGACACAAAGGGGCTCGTATATAATATACATGATCAGGGAGGGGGACGAGTTTCTAGTATCTGCCTCACCATATGACGATACTCTTCATATTTAGTATTAAAAGTATCTATTGAATTTAAGGGTTAATTAAAATCTGAGCATATGGGTGGAATGGGAGAGGAATTCCTATTGTTGGTTTGATAAATTGGAAGGGAACAGAGATACTTCTGTAAAGTAGGTCGGAATGGGACGTAGAAAGCTGGCAAGCTGGTGATTTTAGGAGAATCAACAAGATTATGAATTATTTGAAAAATAAAGGATTGATTTGAAAATATTCGCCTATTATCTAGAGTGTCCAATTTATGAAATTTCATTGAGTCCAAATAGTTAAAATTAAAATTAAATTTGTTGTTATTATGCTTAAGGAATGTTTTTTGAACGTTTTCGATTCTGTTAATATTAAATTTATATGTGGGTGACCATATTCTCGACATGACATGCCATGACATGGCGGAAGTTGACAGGTAACAAACACTAAATGAAAATCACGCACCAAAACGGTCGTGTCATAACTTGGAAACCTAATGCCCCACGATAATAATTAGTATATTACCTTCATTTCGGTGTTCCAGACTTCTTAATAAATGCTGGGTTTGATCCAAAGAGACCTTGATATGAAATAGATGAGATTCTACACGAGCTAATAACGTGTGATATTCTGACGTCACACCCGCGTAGTGACGTCACGGATCTCGTCGCTTGTCACCATCGCTTCCGATAAAAAAGGCGCCATCTCCTATTTGATCGGTCGGTTCATTCCATCTGACATATTGATCTATCGGTCCTCCCCGGAGATTACCGGGGGAGCGAGGAGGACAAAGGTTATTGTTATCTTCTTTAGGCGGTGTTTTAATAAAAACCGGTCTCTTAGAAGTAATTCGAGGATCCACCTTTTTATTCAATTTATTGTCGGTACCTTCTCTTTTCCCCCAAATCTAATCTTCTTTTATATGTCGCATAAAAGAGATTATGTTATACGTTGCGCATGTGTGCACCTGTAACGTCTACTTTATGTGGTCCCCCAGTAGCTCTGCTAGTACCTATGCTAGGGGGGCTAAACTCCACGCAACGATTGTAGAAAGATAAAAAAATGCATTTTGTATGTAAAGTACAATACTTTTTACGTCTTTGGATATTTTAAACCGGGTTTTATGTTCTGTTATCACAATAATAAAACTTCTGGGTAGGTACTTAATTCATCTCCTTAGTATAGACTTAAAGCTTAAATGACGATAGATACACCAATTCTACACCGAACTGTTTTCAAATATATCTTCAATTTTTATTCTATTAGGTCCTTACATATGAAATTGGCGTTTAGTATGGGAGGAACATAAAGCCGATTTTTTTTAATTATAATATATTTATTTAATCGAAGTATGTACCATTGCTATCTATGCACTTTTGCCATCTCATGGGTAGTTCATCGATCCCTTTACTATAAAAACCATTCGGACGGGAATCAATAAAATCTTTGAAGGCGGTTTGGACTGCCCCATCGAAGTTGAATTTTTCCCTTTGCAAGAAGTTATCCAAATTTCGAAAAAAATAGTAATCTGTTGGGACAAGGTCCGGAGAGTACGGTGGATGTCTTAGACATTCCAATTGAAGCTCCTCTAATTTGGTAGCCGTCTGTTGTGCAGTGTGTGGTCAAGTTTTTCATTTTGTAAACTGAGTGACGCAAAGAAAAAAACAATTGAGGAAAAAACAAATGAATTATAATTTTCAAAACACAAATACATGAGTAAATAGCTGTATAAATTTGGATTTGGAATTCCTAACCAAGGAGAAGATATTTGAGATCAAATTTGCCAGTACGGCAAAATGCCAATTTCATATGTAAGGACCTAATATTTGTTTGGGCATCACAGTAAAAAAAATTTACATACTTTGACATTTAATTTTATAAATACGAGTACATTAATCAAAACACTGTACAAAAATCATTACACTCTGCATTAAATCATGATTAATTTCATGTAAAAAAAAATCTCTCTGCTATAATAATAAAAGGAAAAAGAAGCTCGTTAAAAATAAGTGCACTCGTAATAATTTTGTCGTGAGTGCCCAAAAACTACACATAAAAACTATACATAATCAAAGTCCTATCATTCTAGTAGAATTAAGAAATTATAAAACTATACCAGAAACATCGAGAACATTGGGTCTTCATAAAAACGCGACCGAATTATTCCGGACACATAAGTGCGACGAGACCATAAAAAATGAAACCAGCGACAAAGACCAAAGAGGCGATTCAGTGTGACCAGCGACAAAAAAATTAAGAAAGATTAAAAAATGGATTGCTTTAAAAACGGAATAAAAATGTTAATAAATTAATAAGAGACTTAAATAAATTAAATAATTTAGAAAAACAAAAACAAAATACATAATTCATTTTGATATTTTGACATTTATACAACACCCTGACGATGGAAAGGTTTTTCAGAAACGTGTAGGTGTAATTATTAATGAATATATTACTTGAAAATAAATAATAAAATTAATTTTTTAAAATGTCAATATACAAAGTTGCTGAACAATTGAAAAAATAAAAAGAGACTATATATAAGGACAAAAAAATTTGGTTAACTTACCAAGCTGTCGTGGCGAAATTGCATAACGTGCCATTCCCGAATAGAATGGAGGTCCGTTGGTTCGAATCCCGGTAGCAGTCAAAATATTTTTTCGTTAATTTAATTTTTCTGTACGTCTTTTCTAATTGATTTATACAAATTTATTCAATAATTCACAGAAGTTTGTTCTGAAATTGCAACTTCACATTAATAGTGTGTTTTATTTAATATAAATAAAATGTAAATAAAGTGTAAAAAAATTCGTGTATAAACTATTCCACAAACGGCTGATTAGTGAAAATTTGCGTGAATTAAAGAATAGGCAGTACTCTAATGAAATTTGTGTTGACGGATAATTGAGTCGTCTCACATAGACACACAATCAACATTTTCTCATTCTTTTGCGTGAGCATTAAATGGAAAAAGTTTAACTTCTCTGAAATTGCTTTACACGCAATAAATAATTTAGTTTCACACATAAAAGTCGCCATGAACGAGTCATAATAGTTAATTTTTGTGGTTTCATGGGCTTTCAGGAGACTATGACCTCTTAAACCAAAACAAATGCGGACAACCTGTTGATGTCTCAAATGAGTCACTTTAGCGCTGCTTATACTGTAATAAGCAAGGTGTAATGATTTTCGATGTTGAAAAATCGGTTGCGTAATCGCTAACGTAATTAATAATTTTTAATTTCAATTAAAAAACAATTTAATGTTGACAAATCTAATGTTGACCGTCTTCTTTTTTAAAGATGTGCTCTATTTCTAAAAGATATTTAGATAATTCAGAACAATTATTTTACTGAGGTATCTTAGGTATTATTTTACTGTAGTATTTAATCTGCCACCATATTACCTATAAACAATTATACAGATTTAAATTTACTTTTAACTTTTTATATAAATTTGAGACGCCATATTGTTCAATCATTATTTTTTCGGCATTATTTTGGGAAACATAAGGGAATATGAATGAACATTTTCACATTTTCATAATTCAGAATATAATTTTTATTTAAACTTTGTATCTACTTTTTTTCCTTTTTTCTTTCCCTTTCATTTAAATAGACGTTGGCTATCATGTTGGTTATGAGAACTTTGTCTACAGCGGCCTGGAACAGCTCTACAGTAGACTGGCCAAACCACTGTCTCATGTTCTCCAGCCACGATGTTCCTTTTCTTCCAGGGCCCCCACTTCCTGCAAATCTTTCCTTGCATTATTAGAAGCAAGCGTACTTCTCTGAATGTCTCATCGTCCACGATATTAAAGTTTTCGGATTTTAATAACTTCTTTCTCTTCATTCGTAACTCTGTTCCTACTTCACACTCTACATTTGTGTTATTTATTACACTATGTGTTTTGTGACCGTCGGGCACCGGTCGCGAAATGATTTTGATTGGTCGAAACTGACGTCCGAGGTATTCTGCGCCAACCGCTAGCCAGGATTTAAACTTTTGAAAAATCCGCCCGGCGACAGTTGGAAAGCGTGTGTGCCGGTGTCCTTTTCTTTTGACAACTGATATTCCTCTTTCATGTAGTATCCGACGTAGACGCAGTATAAGTTCACATTAGCCTTTCGGACTAGATAGATCGATCTGTTCCGGACTCCTATCGAAATTGTAGTAATAATAAATAACTCAATACAAAGTAAAAATTATATTTAAAATTAAAATGTTGTATCAAAAAGTAATTGCCAAATCGTTGAATGATATTAAAATTATTAAAGAGTTAAGGTTCATATAACGGTGGTTGGACATATTTCTGTGTTAAATAAAACGGATATTTTATACGAACCGTATATAAGCAAATCACGACGTTCATCTAAAAATTTTATCCAGCGTGATCAGGAGAGCATCCTATCACCGTCCTATCAGAGCGTCCTAACAGACGATCTCCTGATGATGCTGGATAAGACTCCAGCGAAACGTCGAGATTTGCTTTTCGTGCGAATAAAAAAATCCGTTTTATTTAAGACAAAGATATTAACGTTCTTCCTACTTCCAAATCCATTTCTAGAGCAAAGCCGGCTAGTAAAGCCAATGAATGTGCAAAAATAACATTTATCAGGAAGTGACAACTTTTTGATAATATTAACGAAGCGATAACCCTCCCCCGTGGCTTCAATTCAAACGTACAAATGCGTGTAGGGGGCAAAGGGTAGGTACTTGCAGAAACGTACATCCGTACCTTGTCCGTGTCCCAGGACACGAGGCAATATTAAGAAATGCGGTAGGAATGGGCGCGAAATCCTAACAATAGTAATTCTCATTTAGCAAAGCGCGCCATCAACGGTTTATAGCCAATTGGTAGACAAAGTACCGAATTATACGGAGTTAGTTGTTCAATCCTCCGCAGGGCGGGGCGGGGGTGGGGTTGTCTCCGGCCCGGGGGGCATTACGCCTTTTATACCTTCTTTTTTAATCAGACTCACTACACTACATCCCCTCTTCTAATCAGACAGATTTATGCCGTCTTAAATGGAGAAACCTTATATCATGTGACTGGTTCTTTGAAGCCGTTTTAATGCTTAAAAAATATATCTCATTCACATGTTTCTTATAAGTTTAATTTTAATTTTATTTTACTTAATTAAACCGAATTACCGAAACAGCACGATGTAATTCCAGGTTTTATGTACGTTGTTTTTATTATAGTTAATTCAACGTGCAGTTTACACACAAATCGTCTACGCGTGAAGCATTAATATCATTTTCGATGAAGCCGTTCACATCTATACAGAAACAAAAATTCGAATGCACAAAGCTTCAAAATCACACAGAGAGGTTTTTTTACCCGCAGTATTCTTCAAATTGTCCGTCAAAAATTTCTTCAATTTTTAGCCTTGTTTCACTGATAGATTTTGTCATTGAAATTTAATACATTTTCATAAAATGCAGTAGTTCTGATTATAATCTTGCATTTATATTGCGTTGGAGATTATTTTTGATGTTTCGAGGTATCGGATGGTTGAGGTGTCGCTTAATTTTTGTTGATATATTTTTTAGTTAGTAGCTCTTCATAGTTAATAATCCGTGATTTGGTTATAAAACTATGACTTACTAACCGAAATCTTTGGGTTTGACCTCCCTGATAATCATTTATGTATTATAACAAATGTCCACGGATGAGATTTTCGATTCGAGACAATATTTGAAACGGAGAGTCCCATGAGATACTTTGGGGACGACTCTCAGCTTTCGTAGTCTACCAAGCACACACTGATTCTAAGTGATACGCCGTCTCTCACCTTACGCTTTTTATTGTGAGTGTTGACTGAAGAGACCCACAACTTCTGGAGCATCTTGTACATAAGAAGACAGCAGTTGCGGGCTGAGTTACGCGCCCTGTTTGCTTTTTTTCAGGCTTCTCGTTTTCTTCACCTAATTGTAGCATCCTTTGGCGGTGTACTTGTCCATTGATGTTCTGTGCATCGTTTTAGTGAATTTGGGTGAATTCTCAACAACAATCCAAACGGAAAAATGTTACTTTCTTCAAATTGGTTGAAAAACATAATATGTAACCTTCACGTGAGATTTATAATAATTTCATATTTTACTACTTAAGTTTCGTAAGTAATCTCTCATCGACAGGTAAAGTTTTAAACTGATTCATTTCAAATAAAGAATTTTTACATGGATTAGATTGAAATACACGAAATTAATTGATTAAGGTAATTAAGAGTTATTGGTGTAAAAGTGAGGGAAGAGGTAAAGAATATGTAACTTCTACAGTGTTTTAAATTACAAAAAGACTTAGATGTGTTAGTGGACTGGACTGAGGAGAATAAAAAAGTGTGCATGTCTTACCTAAAGTCAGTAAAACCGATAAAGTTCGATTATACGATTAATACAGAAAAAATTTTACGCGTCGCTGAGATCAAGGATCTCGGATCAAGGATATTGTCTTTGATGCCAGACTGACTTTTTAAAGTCACATAAACCAACTAGTTATAACGTGTTATAAGTTTTAAGTTTCACAACACACATATCAAAAGGATTTTCGAATGAGAAGTGCATCGAGCAAATGTACAATTTCATCATTCGTTCAAAATTAGAATATGGAATGGCAGTTTGGAGCCCACACCAAAGGAAATACATCGACATGATTGAGCAGATGCAAAAAATTCTTGCGCTACTTACACATGCGCAGAACGCAGAAATGCCTAATCATGTTGGGGGTTAAAATTTTAAGAAATATAATTGATGCTCCGAACCTGCTAGAGTATTATGCCTTGTTTGTTTACGAAATCGCGCTATCTCATGTCCCCAAATGCAGAACGGATGTAATGAACGCATAGTGTGCAACTCTTAGGACTTGCACACTATGCGTTATGGTGTGAAGATCATGTCGATGTATTTAATGATAGCATTGAAAGCATCAAGTGGAGGATCGCTTCCATAATACCTATGTATTCACTCCAAGTTATAACTTGCATTGCAAATGGAGCAACCTGTAATGCAATTAAAAAATAAAGCTAATGCTTTATCAATCAATAATACAGGTATTAGTAGTTTAATGCCTTCTTACAATAAATAGCTGTAGTAGCTACAGTTGTTCAAAGTGAAGATTGTGCGCATGTTTCAAGGCTTGCTGCCAAATCTACCAATATGCATACAAGTTTAATTTATTGTGTCTTCTAATCGTAATGTTAAGCTGACTTCTGAGTTTCGCGTGATCTTCGACATCTCCATCGTGTGGGTGATCTCATTTACCCGATAACTTTTCGAGGTAACGATCTTGAAGTTCTCTCGTTGTTAATAGACTTTATCTGTTACCGCATTAATAATTTAGATTAAGCGGAGACTAATGGTTCAGGAGAGGATAATGTATTTTTAAAATGGTTTGATAATACAGGAGCAAACAGCAGTGCGGTAGCCGGCTGCACGCTCGTGTTCTAAGCATGATTTAATTCGTCTAGCCAGAAAGTGTCCGACACTCTCTCGCATTAGCACTGCGAACTAGATGATTTATGCCGCGCATTATTTCGGTCTCACTCACGCGGCGTGCTCGGAGTGTTTATACTCATTACTAAACAATTTGCTGTGTGAATTTACACTCGGGCTCTACAGTTGAGTAATTAAAACGATGTTTTTTTATTTACTTACATACTTTTAAATATTTATTTATTCAGCTAATTACGCATTAGTTAATTACTATCACGGGACCATGGCTGTGGAAGGCAATGAAACACTGAAAATTAAATTATATTTTATATGTAAAATTAATTAACTGGACACGAATTTAATCGGAACACCGTCCTTAAATTCACACAAAAAATTTTCAAAATGTACTAGTCATTACTCTTTAATAAATTGTCTCTGATACACTGATGTACTTGCTTGGATAGCTCAGGTTCGCACTAGAAAAATACTCGCTTGTCGGTAAGTCTCGAATATCATCGCTGGTCGATTTTGTCTTGATTGTCGCCTTATGTGTGACTCTTTCCCACGCGCGCTTTTTCTAGTTTTTCTACATAAATGTCGTTTACGTGAATCTTTGACCTGTTTCTCAATATTTCTTGTGCTTATGATGTTTTCGAGAATAATTTGAATACTTTTAGTTTAGTTTAGTTTTATAGGTACACTTCTATACCTATAAAACTCAATGTCTGTCTGTCTGTCTGTTCTCTACACAAATCCACACCGTTTGTCCGATTCGATTCAAATTTTGCATACTTTTGCTTTGGGACCCAGCGGGTAACATAGGAAATATTTCCTCCCTATTCTCTTACCCCTTTTCCTCCCTCTGACCTATTTTCGATGCGAATCTGAACCATTTGACTGATCAGACTCAAAATTTGCACACTTATGCTTTGGGACCTGGCGGATAACATAGGAAACATTTTTCCCCTGTTCTCTCACCCCTTCCCCTCCCCTGACCTATTTTCGATGCGAATCTGAACCGTTTGACCGATCGGAGTCAAAATTTGGAAACTTATTCTTAAGGACTCGGCGGGTAATGTATGCGACATTTCCCCCTTATTCTTTTACCCTTCCCCTCCGCTGATATATTTTCGATACAAATCTGTACCGTTTGACCGATCGGACTAAAAATTTGGAAAATTATTCTTAAGGACTCGGCGGGTAAAACATGCAACATTTTCCCCCTATGTTAAACACCCTTCCCCTCCCCTAATACGTTTACGATGCAAATCTGTGCCGTTTGCCCGATTGAACTCAAAATTTATAAACTTATTCTTGAGGTCTCAGCGGTTATTATGTGTGACATTTCCCTCTATTCTTTTAACCGTTCCCCTACCCTGATATATTTTTGATGCAGATCTGTACTGTTTGACCGATCCGACATAAAATTTGGAAACTTATTCGTTAGGACCCGGCGGGTAACAAAAGTGTCATTCCTTTCCTCCCATTTTTACTTTTACCCACCCTCTGATATATTTTAGGTGCAAATCTGTACCGTTCGACCAATCGTACTCAAAATTTGCAAAATTATTTTTTAAAACTTAGCGTTTAACATTGGTGACATATCCTCCCTATTCTTTTACTCTTCCCCCTTCCCCTGATAAATTTTCCATGAAAATCTATACCGTTCGAATAGAAACTTCGTTTACTCTCATAAATTTATTTAAACTTAATCCTTAACCCGTGCAACGCCGGGTATTAACAGCTAGTTTTATATAATAATTTAATTTTATTGTTCTTCTGTCTTCGTTCTTCTTATGTCTGTTTTTGACGTTTTCTGGTAGATTATTGTCTTCATTTGGTCTTTTTAATATAAAAAGTTTTGTCTTTGTGTTTGAACTTCTTGTACTAAATCCATGAATATGTATAATTTGTGATTTCTGGATATCAAGATAGACCATCTCAATAAACTGGAACGTCTTCAAATGTTTGTATTCGTTTTATTTTTAACTTCTAATCATTCCATCACATCTCGTCTTGCCACAATCTTCTCCATTGGTCCACAATTCCAAAAAGCCATAAAATTCATATTTTATCTCCACTTTGTAATGTCATTTTCGATCCTTACTCCCCTAAATATTTAAATTTTTACTCCCTTTCTTTAAACTTGTAGCGTCTGCTTGTCTGCTTGTCAGCTTGTCTGCCGAAAAAAGTTTGGATTGATTTTTAACCCTTTTCCCGTGCCTTCAAGTTTGTGTTTACTGGGGTATTATGCCGTGTTGTTACGACCTTTCGGGCAGACGTTTCGGATCCCATTGCAGGGTCCATCATCAGGGCTCATGTGATGTTCACATGACTCGATAAGTGATCAGAAAAATTCATTATGACAGTAAGTCATAATGAATTTTTCTGATCACTTATAGTAATTTATATGGAGAATCTCAATAATAGTGGCCTAAGATTGGAGGTCCAAGAACTAAAGCCAATATAATTAAACAACCAGTTGAATTTGATGAATAACCCATTGTTCGATATATTCCCCATTTCGGCGTCTACTTGTTAATTACCCCCACTATAACTGTGGCCACGCCCCCGTTTAAAAATTGACGTGTTTACCAAAATGGGTAATGGATAGTTAGTATGCATTCGCCCTGACAAAGATACAATGGTATCGAAACCGGTAGATGTAAAGTTACTACAAGTGGTTTATGCAAAGTTTTTAATTAATTAAAATTAAGAGTTATGTCCAATCAAAAAGTAAAAGCTGAAAAACAACAAATACACACATTAGAAAAAATCAATTGAACTATTTTTGATTCTTAAAAAACAAGTTTTTCATTTTTAACTTATAAGAAATCTAATACAAACATTTAATAAAATAGTCGTAATATGTTGTATCAAACTATAATCATTATGAAATGGGTAAAATTTTCAGAGTTTTCATCGACCTTCAGTTTTTATTTAATCTCTCTTCTTTCGTTACTACCGAGTGCAAAAATAAACGCGTGACACATTTTATAGAAAATGTAAAACTGCGTTCCGTAAATTTCCATGAATGAAATTAGCAAAATGTAGATTTTATCAAAGTGGGTCAGAGCTCGCAGAATAAATTATTTTTCTGTTTTCTTTTGGTATCTGAATTTGTATTTAATTTTAGTGCCTACTTGTCGTTTTACTCCGTCTCCCAATAGACATGTAATGCTAACCACGCGACTATCGACTGCGTCATATCCGCCGTTCGAAGAGGTAATCCATACTATTTGATTTTGAGGTTAGAAAAATAATCAGTAAAAATAAACAATATCTTCTTCATTTCTCCATGCTCATCTCTCCCGGTTCATTCAGGGTTGGGCCTCCTTGTATGAAGGCGCCAGGATCTTTTGTCCAACAGACCATCATATTGTTGAGGGTCTAGTTCTCTAGTTCTCTAGGTTTAGTTGTTAACAACCTAAGTTGAGTGCTCTTCTCACTGAATAGTCCTCGTCTCCACGCGTGACGTCACTATACCATATTATCCTGCCTTTTTAAGCTATCGTAGGTAATGATTGAAGAAAATGGCGCCTGGAGCATATTCAATTTTCATAACATGATTTTCAACTTAATGTTGTCACTTATAAAGAATTGCGGTTGGTTTTATCGCTTGGAAAACCGACATTTTAACTTTTGATTGGTGAGTCGTGACTTGGTGGTGTGAAAATATTCCATCGCGTGATGCGAGCGCATTTCATTGTATCCTCAAATTTCACAATCAACGCATTGGAAGAAGCAAAACTTGAATAAAAATGTAGCTGCCTATAGGCAGAGCTATAAAGCGATAGGTGCAGGTATCCGTTATCACCTCACCTGCCTGCCAGGGTCTACTGCCTCTCACCTTCATTGGCGGCAGAACGGAAACTCTTTATCAGGAAGGTGATGACTTTCAAAAAATGCTCATTTTTAGTTTAAAAACGGTAGATAAACAGTACTACGAAGTCTACCGACGAAACTGCTTCAATGTAGAATAGAACTCGGACGGGTATGAAAAGCGGAGGTTCTGATTTTATTGATTTAAAAAATAAACTTTACTTGGATTATATTATTGATGGATTTGGCGATAATGTTGTAGAGATTATTCACGAATATCTTTAGAATGGATGAAAAACGTACACTTTGTAATCTCTTTTGAGTAAAATTATTTTTTTATATATATATATATATATTTTAAATAGAGATGCGAACACGGAATACGTATCGCATCAATATTCTTACTACTCTCAAATTAAGCCAAAAGCCTGTGCTTTGAAAATGGGACCAACTTGCTGGTGTCGTGAAATGGGGCTAGAACCACTGACCACCAGATCACAAGGCGAGCGTCATGACCAATACACCAACAAGGTTCTCTTTTTTCTTTTTTACTTCTACAGTTTTGAGAGTTTCAGAATATCTCATAGGCATTTGAATTATGATGAAATTATTGATGATTTCATTGATGCAAAAAATGAAAAAAAAGCAATTTCTACTACCTTAATCATCAGGTGCATAATTGTACAGACATTTAAACATGAAGTAATATATAAAATAAATTTGGCGAATTCTGCCATTGATTAAATTAATTTTGAATGAAATTGTAAATGAATTAAATTTGAATAAATACTATTATTAAGTTCTGCGTAGCTTTCTCATGGGTGGGAGAGAGATGGCTACACACCAATCTTAAAATTTATTCATTTTAACATTCAATTCATTTGATAGACATGGTGTTCTATCATGGATGGAAATTGTGGATGTCACACTGTGTAATGTGATCACTTAAGCCAGCCGTACGATAGGTCGAAAGCATTAAAATATAATTCCGTCTCTGTAAGACATTTATAATATATATTGATTAATTATATGGTTAACATGCAAACGTGGAAAATCGAATAAACCTTGTATTACATCGTGGACGTGCATTACTCACGGTCAATGTTGTTTTCTTTAGCGAGATTCAGAATTGAACTTCGAAATAATTTCAGGACTAATTGAATAAACCAATCCGAGAAATCTGATTCCCGCGATAAAATGTGAAGCGCCATTAGAGCGATTTGGTTAATCCTTTGACTCGGATCACGCCTTAACCAGAGTAAAGCGGGGTTACTCTTGACAGCTGCCTGCTTTACCGACGGTGGTTGCTCCTACCTGGCCTCTCGTGGTGGCTGAGCAGCTCGAGGCAACCCGATTAGTGGCAGGAAGTCCGCAACTTGTTCGGGTCGCTTAGCGGGAGAAACAGTATACAAAGTTACAAAAGGGAAAATATCTCACTAATAAGGTTACACACAAAACAGGCTCTTTTAAAGCATAAATTACAAGAAAATCAACTAAAGGATTTGAATATAATTGATATACATTAAAAGTAAAGCGTTCTTAGGTTATCACGGCCGTTCAGAATCTTCTGTGTATAGTTTTCTGGGATATTCCGCCGTGTATATGAGACCTTTCTGGCCAACGTTTCGGATCCCATTGAAGGTTCCATCATCAAATCAATCCATACATCCATTCATATCAGCCCCGATGATGGACCCTGCAATGGAATCCGAAACGTTGGCCAGAGAGGTCACATTACACGGCAGAATATCCCAGAAAACTATACACATATACACAGAAAAATAAAGCGCTTTGTTTAAGACCACCATTTATTGAATAATCAACATGTGACCCTGTCAAAGGTCACTTCACAGGCTGCAACGCATAATAAATAACATAAATTTAAATTATTCTTATCGGTTCCTCACAAATTATTTATAACTAGCTGCGTTCCGTCAAAAACAACGGAACATTGGTTCGCGTCTTCGCTAAGCTCTAGTATATATTTATAGTATTATTTGAGCGCTCCATGGAGAGGTGGCCGTGGCAATATGCGTGAAACAGCCGGTTCGGGTGTGGTGGGCGGGGTTCAAGCATCCCCATCTCCGGCCGTTTTTTAGCCGTGAATTCGAACAAAATTACGGACGTTACACGAAGACAGACAGACAATGTAATTATTATGTTTGATAATGCACAGTTTGGAAATCGATGAAGTATTAAAGAACTTAAATTTTGAGAAAACACTCACGAACAAGATAACATTCAATAACACATCTCCCGTCCTAAATGCGTTTCTCCTTACACCGAAAAATCGTCCCTACTATGCGACAGTGGCGTACTTTAGGGTAGCCCTACGCGAAAAAGTTGACAAAATTTAGTATTGATTTTTTAATATACATACATTGGAGTAATACCAATAATAATTATAAAACTAATTAAGCAAAAGTGTCTTATTTAAATGTACGATATTGTCGTGAAACATATCCGGATAAATTTCATAATTTATAATATTTACGGTTTATATGTGATTTTATAGCGGCATTAGTCTTACAGTCATTTATGCGGAAAAGTGGTGTGTGCTTTGAAGGACGAACTGGAGTATTAAAACTTATATATTGCTAAGAGTAATTACTCTTTGCAATAAGTAATATTTTGTAAAGAAATGGTACATTTGCAGTTATTCGATGTTTCTGTAGTGTTGGAGGAATGTTAGCAATAGCGTTATTATACCTGTAATCAAGTCACTTTGACATCTTATTCTGTACGCCCTCTAGCCTGTTGATGTATGTAATACACTGTGGGTTCCAAATAGGCGAGGCGTACTCCAGTGTACTTCTGACTAATGAGAAATTAGATAAGGTAGTTATTGAAATACCCGATCACAGGGAGTGCTCTTCTCGAACTGTGATACTAGTGACAGTATATTTAATATAACTATTTATTTGGTGTAAATTAAAATAGTCAACACAAAGTAACAATCATATCACTCAATAATATTGCTATGTATATGTTTTTTTACTTCGAGTGAGATATTGATTTTCCCGTTCTAAAATAAAAATGGATCGAAAGTCCTGGCGCCATCTATGATGGCATGTTCCACTCAAAGGTATTTGAGAATCAGCGCCATAAAGAATGTTTATCTCGCAAAGGAACTGCGAGTACGGTCTGGACTGCCGAGCTGTGTATATTATTATCTGGTCTCCCTCCGAGCCCGTTCCTCCGCTTCTCCCATATTTCATCATTGTTTTCTCACTTTTAAGCTTCTTCCCGGAGCTTTTTTGCCTATTTGCGCCCCCCCCGCCCATAACTCCGCGGGAGCTTCCTGCTCCGCGAAAAATAAACTGCCTCCATTTTTCTCCGCATCATGCCTGCCATTATCGCCTATTGACATCTCGGAGTGTATTCGTCTATTGCCGGGGTCACGTGACCGGAAGGAGACGTCAAAATTTCGCCGAATATATAGTTGGAGGTACAAAATATGATATGACGTGTACGAGTCAATAGACAGGATGACAGATTTTGAAATAACATTCTATATTGTAGGTACACGTCTACCGAAATAACGTTATTTCAGTAATAAATTAAGTTTTTACGCAAATAATTACATTTTCATTTACAAACGCCCGCAGCCGTCATTTCGTCCACGTGACTTCAGGCCTCAGTAAACATTGCATTGTCTATGGTAACGGTTCAAAGACACGTCGATGGGTACTGAGGCGTGACGTCATTTGCTCTGACCGGTGTTTCAGTTAAAATGGCGGATTGCGCAATACTTTTATTTTATTGAAAATCTTATTAATATCATTGTGTATATTGTTACCTTGATCATTTTTTAGATTCCTTTCAAAATATTTTCTTCTCTAAAATCACTTATTTTTTAATTTTTTAATACTATCATCATGCCTATTACTGAGAGCTTTAGTATGATCATCGGTTATGCGGAACAGCGTGTAAATAGCCGATCCGCTTATTGAATTTAATATTCGATTAATACCTCTCAATATGATAGCAGGCAGAAATGAAAATTATGCTTCCTCTCTCACACACAGATGAGAAAACCTGCATCAAAAAATGATCACTATGCTGAAATCGGCCATTTTCTTCAGCTTCGACAGTCAAAATTGTCAGCCGCGGTGTTATTCGTGCCGGCCTTCAAAGCAGATATCTTGACATGTCACAAAATAACATGCGAAGGAATATAAATTATGAAATCCTGAAAAAAAATTATCAAAAGTTTACTGATCAATTATTGTATCCGTTCATTCAATGCGAAAAACGTGCACACTCCAGAAAAAAAAGGAGAATGATTGGTTTTTCTCTTTTTGAATTCGGAGCCAAAATCAAATATATTCCAATAACTTTTTTATCACGCCAGCTGACCGTCAACGCCGTCTAGTGTCAGATTTCAAGCAGCGTCATTGTTGACATATGGAAAAATCATATGTGCCTCTGAGAGAAGTTATTGTATTTTTAAAGTTATTTATCATTTTGAAAGGTACATACATAAACTATTATGTCGCTTTACCAATCATCCAAGCCTGTTATCATCTGTCATCTTCTTTTGTCTGGAGCCAATGATGGTGCAAATGAGAATGAAATATACATTTTAATTACGAGTCTTACAAACTTATACCATTGCTACTGCTGCTGTACTGTAAACGCGTGATATGTGATGTAGACTATCAGAAGTGCATTTCGAGGGAGAATGGCAACCCATTTCCGACGTATCAATGGGTTTGTCGATATGCCGCTGACATACTTACAAGTGACTGAAATGTTTGCAGACATTAATGTCAGAAAAGTTTGATAGAATATTTTTTATTTTATATTAGGTATATAAGAAAATATAGAGTAAAGTTTAATATATAACGTGTATGTAAAAGTTTTTTAAAACAAACAATTGAATGAAATTCAAAATAAAAACTTGATAAAAATTGGTAGTAGGTAAATAAAATAAATAAATCATATATAAAATATCATAAAGGAAAATGAAAAGGTGAAAATATTGTACAATGCAAGTGTTTCTCAAATTTTTAATCAAAAACCTATATTATGATTGCTCTGCATCAAGTAATGCGTTTTTTCCATTGCCAGCTTGAAAATTAATCGAATCGTATGTTTTTTTTAAGAAAAATATATTTAGTTATTATTTAATTAATGTGTAGAAATATTTTATATACAATACTTAGAATTCGAGTCATCTTTATTATGATTGCTTCAAAAAAGCAGTATGCAGTGCATAGTTTTGTCATTATCATCATGCTAGTATCAAAAACTACCCAAATCGTATTAAAAGCAGCAGGAAATGGGCGATAGTTAATCGCAGATACGCAACCGCGTACATTAGGCGAAGTGAGAATGTAATAAGCATTATTAAGCACTAGCATTTTTTCCGGGGCTAATTCTTTAAAAATAATAACTGTAATAGATCTGAGGAGCGTATGTCGCGACGCCAGAAAGAGACTGCATGACAGAGAGAGAGAATGTATAAAAGGGCGCACGAATGTCGAGTCGAGACTCTTTTTACTACCGTTGTTATCGAGACCGCATCTTACTGCATAAACGATTGTCTGAACCAGTATTATTACCGAATAAATACTTACGAGAACGAAGTCAACAAGTCTTGGAGCAACCTCATCCCGAAACAAGAGTATTACAATAACTTTTTAAGGAAACACCTTTATTTCATAATTCTATTTCATTCAAACACGGTGGTGTTAATTTAAGTACACAAATGGTTTGGAAGCGTCTGGAACAGAGTTTATATTTGAACAGAATTCCTATGCTCCGGAAAGTGCAGAATGAAATGTTCGGTTCGTTACCCTAGAGTTTCCGAATAAAATAACATATTTTCTTCCTGTTCATTTGTCAATGGAGAAAACATTATATTTATGGGTACATTGACTTACTAAATACAGTCAAACCAATTACTATAAGCAGGAGCCTAACCTGATAAGAAATAATGTATAATCTACTAACTAACTATCACGCAGTTTCCCGTTCATTCTCTATTCTATCGTGCAAACATTTTCCTAACATACGTCTAATCGACTGTATTTCTAACGCATTCAGTCTACTTTCGTTCTTTTTTTTCAATTCCGGGCTTCACTTTCATGCATCAGAGTAGGAACCAGAACTCTATTATGTACCGCTAGTCTTGCTATAATTATTATTAACTTTATTTAAAAAAATATGTTTAAATATGATATTTTTTTATATCCATCATAACTTCGATACAGTAAATATAAGGGAATTTTGATGTTTACTCATGTAGTAGGCCACATAATAATATGGAACTAACTAAACATTCAAAATAAGAAAAAATAGTTGAATAATCCGGTTTTCGGAGTGTTGGCCACAGCGTCCCCCAGTAATTGAGTTAAACCGCTGTTTCAATTCGCCTCCCAAGCAAAACTTTAATCTCCCCGATGTTCGGAAGAAAGCCTGCGCGGCCAACCTATGCTTTTGTTTAATTTAGCCCGACGGGTTTTGGCTATTTTCCAGTGGTATCGAAAAGTTTCCTACAGTATCTGTCGGTTTGCTAACAGCTTCTAACAGTGGGAGCGGCTATAGACTGCGGACTAGTGAAAGTTTCTCGTTTCTTCACATCTCTCTCGGGCACACAACAACACAACTTTTGTGAAAAAATAAATTAGCAACGAAAAAATTGCGTTAATATTTTATTACATAGCTGCATTTGATTTCAGGAAGGGTTACATTAAGGGATGACTTGATATTAATAGCTTTGAATGATATGTAAAATCTTCTTCTTCTTTTGTTAGATCCTTGATCTGTGTTGACAGATCAGTCCTGGTCTTGTGACGAGGACGTCCAGCTCTCTCTCCATCTCTTTGGTGGTCTCCCTGGCGGTCGGCGCCTCTCTGAAGTCTCGTCTGGTCCATTCTCTCGACATGGTCCCTCCAGAAACGCTTCCTCTGCTTGCTCCATCTTACAATGTCTTGTATGTCGCAGATTCTGCGGATTTCCGCATTGGGTACTCTGTCTCCGAGGGTTTTGCCTGCAATGGGTATTAGAGTCTTCATCTCGGTAGTTCTGAGGAGGTGTTTAGTTCTCAACGTGTCCGATCTTGCTTTAATACCGTATGTCATGATAGGTCTTATGCGTGTTATGTAAAATAATTTTCTATATATTGATGTTCCTCGCTATCGCTGCGAGTTGGCGCAAATAATTATGACGTATAGAAAAGAATGAGTGTAAAAAGCAAACAAAAAACAATTAAACAAATTTTTATTAATTGTTCGAAGAATATTTTTTCTTCTGTATGAAGTATGAATGTATTAATTAATTAGAAAAGCCAAACAGAAAAATTATTTTTATCTTTCAGTATGTCTTTTCTAATTGATTAATAAAAAATTGTATAATAATTCACAAAAATTTGTTCTGAAATTGCAACTTCATTTTAATAATGTGTTTTTTTTTAAATATAATATAAATGTAAATAAACGATTCTCTTGGTATTTTAACCGGTGATACTCTAAACGTTATTTGGGATTTGTATCTGATTGTATCAATGATTATTAACTGATTTTTTGCAATTTGATGCACAAGAATCGTCACTAGATAACATTTATGTCATTTACCAATGATCGGTACAATTAGATAAAAATCTCAAATACCTATACCATGTGTAATAGTTAAAAACGATTTGATGATCACGACAATTCAATTTTTTTACAATGACCGTCGATAATAAAAAATAACGGGTCATTCTATGTTAATCTATAAAACCATACACCGGTATCGACTGCTGGTGTTGATTATATTTTTATCTTCTAAATGAATTTTTATTTAGATTTTTTAATTTACATATATTTTATGATGATACTCGTATATCGTATCCTATTCAGCCAAAAGAACCTATGATTAAAATTTTCAATATCGCTAGGTTATAACATTATCCTGGATAAGCATTTTATATTGCATAAATTTATTTTACCCTACGTGTATCGACGTCTTTTTGTAAAAAATGCTTCTTCTTCTTTTTCTTTTAGTAGATCTGTCGATCTATAGTACAGAAAAGCACGCCTCCTGGGATGACGAGTTTTAGCCATCCCTTCATTTTTTCCGTGGTCTTCCCGGTAGGCGTCGTCCATAGGGGATTTCATTAGCTGCTGTATGCATGAGTGTGTCACTGTCTATCCTGGCAACCTGATCTCTTCAAAATCTCCTTCTGGATCTTTTTCATCGGGCTGGGTCTTCTATTTTGAAAATTTGCATAATGAAAGCAAGATTAATAAATAAAATTAAAGGAATGAATAGCTAAAATTTTAAATATTATTTCGACACCACTTTTAATATGGCATCATTAAAGTATCAAATGCTGTGTCTAATTTCTTATCCATAATATCTAGCTGTGAGGTGTTTAAGAAAAACTTTTCAATTTTTTTTTGGCACTTAATGTTTTGCCGGTGGTTATTTTTCATTCATTAAAATATTATCAATTATGTAGTTATATAACCTTTCGGGCGATGGTCTCCTAATCCGATCCTGTCCAGCTATGACGTCACTTTCCATTTTCAGCTGAAGTCGTCTCTGGATATGAAACAGCGCGATGCTGGCGCATTTCTGTAAAGTAATGTAATTAGCGGAGGTCGACAGGCGAAAGGTAACAAGATTGAAACCAGCACGCGTCGAGCTGCCAAAACAATTATTGAAAGGGACTTGTTTTTTAATTGTGCTAAAAATTCCAAGTATAACATTTTTAATTCTTGTAAAAGTTTATTTTTAATTTCCAGTTGCTTAAAGTTATGTGTTGCAATATTTCAGCAATAGTTAATTAACCTGCAAAATAATTAATCATTGACACAATTTTATGAACTACTTATTAATTATGGTGGTAAATATTTTATGATCTAAGTTTTTATGTATATAAAAAAGTAACCCATAAAAACCAAGTTTGTATTATACTCCCTTTCTTTGTAAAATATAACAACAATTAAAGAAGAATTAAAACGTATAACATAACATTAAACTTAGAGTAATTTAATATATTTCTAAAATGTCAGATGTTTTGAGCTTTGATAAGACACTTCATGCTTTGTGTAGTGAAGTACCTATTATGTATACCGACGGAGTAATTCAAATTTATAAAATATTCCGCGACGTTATCGGGCCGCCGTTGCTAGTAATCAAACTTTTGTAATGATTCCAATTTGAAAAAACTATTAAATATTTGAAAAATCCAAAATTATACTATAATTATTATTTTTTTAACGAAAATTTTTTAGATTTTCTTGATCGTTGCCATGCGTCCGCTTGAAAAGTTTCAGCTCGATTGGATCACGGGAAAAGGGTTAAAAATCGATCCAAAGTTTTATCGACGGCAAGCCGGCAAGCGAGCAAGCAGACGCCACGGGTTAATATAAAGGAAGTAAAAAGAAAGAAATCACGCTTACAACTGTTTACATTTGTTTTTGTTTCCGTGTGTACTTTAAATACGTTATTTTAATGAATATACGAGGACGTAAGTTTAATGTTATAATTCTAAAGTGAATAAACACCGTCTGCTATAATTAATACAGTAAAACTAGCAAAGCAGGCAGGTACCGAATGAAATGATTCGCTTTTGCAGCACCACGCCCTCAGCGACAATGTTTGGGTGATTGCATCGATAATATAATGCTTCTGATTATGTACTGTAACGATTTTCTTAAATTTATACTGGAAATTATTTAAGATAAATTATAGGAGTCTCAAACATACGAAGCTATTTAAATGAGGAACATGTGTGGAATTCCATTGTAAGAAAATCCACACACTATCAAATTATTTAATGTTTTATATATGTTCCAAATCTGAAAATCTTTCGTTCATTTGAAGGGAGCATGCTAGAGACATCTGTAGTTTTTTCTCAAACTCCACTTAAATATATAAAGGAATCATTATCATCTGCAAAATCTGACTCTGAATCTGACTCTATCATAGTCCCTTCAAATAAATAAATATTTTTCTGATTCGGAATACATAGAGATCTTTCAAAAATTTGATAATGGGATGGGCATGAAAAAAAAGAACAATTATTGCAAAAATAAGTTTTGATTTAATTTTTATAGAATAAAAACTATGACTGCAGTATAAATGTGTCTTAAGCGTACTGTGATCCCACTCTCTTTCCTAAAAATGACTTTAGTTCATCTCTGTAAATTTTTATTTGTGGGTATGTTTCAATACAATTATCATAAAGAGAATTTGTAATATTTTATACCAAATTGCATTATATAATACTGAGTGCGATATGGTGGATAAAGAAAAAGAACAGCGTGATATAATAAAATAATAAATAAGACATTAATAGGATTGCATAGTTTAGTTTGGTGCTCTGTTTGTCATGGAGATTTGCGTTCAGGTCGTAGACATGACGAGCCAAAAGGGATCCATAAAAATTTACGAAGGGTTGAAATAGTATTTTCAGTCGTTATTGACTTTCTCAAGTCATACTGAGGCCATTCCGCGTGACGGTCTCTTGTCTGAAGTGACTCAATAACAGCGAAGTTAATTAGTGGCTCGGGATTCTAATTGGGTAAAGGATAAAATTGTTTGATCTGTCTACGCACCAATCTATCGCAGTCGTGCTGTAGGCACAAACTTTGGTTACTCTGTATACGTAAAAAAATACATATTTTACATATAATACTGCAAAAATACATTTCGAACACGATTTATTTATTTTTTATTTTATTTTATTAATTTTGGGCGAATATACTACGGCTTTGATAGAAAAAAAAATTATACGACTTTCTCACACATTCAAGAAACAAATTTGGTGTACCTAAACAATTAAAATAGGAGCAGAATTGAAATGAAGTTGTCTACAGAAATTGTCAATAATAAAAACTCTAGGTGTACTCACGGATTAGGGAGCAACGGGTCATCATCTTCATCTTCTTGACCTAGTAGGGTCGGGGGCCTAAAGAAAAGACTCGACAAGGTTCTTCCAAATTCCTCTGTCTTATACTGCTTTTTTGTTGCTTCTCCAGTTTAATCTGGGGCGACCCATTGGTTACCTTCTATCCGGGGTTGCCAAGAGGATTCTTCTTGGTTATCGTTCCTCTGGCATTATTAAGATATGTAGTAATATGAAATGATGATTGTCGTAAGATAAGTTAAATATTTGTTTCAAAGAATCTTAAGTAATGCACAGATTTTTTGCTTGTATGCGCTGCACGCCACTGATGTATCGTATATGACACTATCATCCCAATAATAATAAATTCATTATCTATCTGTCTGTCCATCACTTCTGAAATTTCCGTAACTTTACATATATATTTTTAAATTTATTTAAATTATTTCTTACCCCTCCCTCTCCCCACGATACATTTTCTGTACAAATCTACACCGTTTGACAGATGTTACCAAATTTAACATACTTATTTTTTAGGAACCGACATGTAAAATTACGTAATTCTTGACGGGTTACAGCTAGCTTAGAAATAATATTCATGATCACATAAAACTAATCTGTACATGTACCTATCCACGTGGACAGGTATCTCTCAGGAGTGGTACAAGTTTCCCACAAGTCAAATATTTTTGACGAAGATACTGTAGTACCGAAACCGGTCGTTCTTTAGATAATCAACGTGCTTAATATTTTGAATAAAAAATAATTAGTAATTATGATAACCACAAAGAAATAATAAAAGCCTAAAATGTTGGTGAAAATATCTCGGAAAAGAAGCTATTTTTCATTTTCTTCAAAACTGAGGACGGCAATACGAGTAAATAATGGAAGTGAACCTTTGAACTTCTCGAGGTTCTTCCGGATTTTCGGCTTTGTTTTAAATTCCCGGCATCATTAGGCACACACTCCCTTAAAGATTCCCTCCGACCTCAAAAGAGATTTTTAATGGTCAGAATTTGAATAATGATAATTTCTCATTTCATCCGAACCCGGCGGAAATGCTATGTATGTATATACACTTATTTATTAATTAATAATATTCGCCCTGAAATGGGCCTTTACATAACATAAAACACAAAATGGCATATACATATAATAAGTTATAAGTTGATATATAAGAAAAAATGATTTATAAATAAAAAAAAATAAAAAAAACTAATACAATAAATAGTATATCGAGTAGGTACATCGAGTAGGTACATCGAGTATACAATAAATAATATATCGGTCTATAAAACAGAATATAAATAAATATGTTTTTGTTTCTATGTTTTATATTTATGATTTATAAATAAAATGATTTATAAATAAAAATAATTCAAAAAAACTAATACAATAAATAGTACATCGAGTAGGTACATCGAGTATACAATTAAAAATATATAGTGGTCTATAAAACAGAATATAAATAAATATGTTTTTGTTTGCATGTGTATAGAGGACGAGCATCAAAAATATCAACTATTTTTTTTTCTTCGCACTTTATCTTTTTTTTTATATATCGTATGTAATTTGATAATGAATTTTGTGTTAATATCTACTTTTTCGCTTCGTCTTTTAGATACTTTTTTTATATATCCGAATGTATTTTAATAAATTTTGTCTATATTCCTTATTTCTTTATATATTTTATTTACCTTCTTATGATATCATCTATCTATATACCATATCCTTTTATATTTTGATTCAATGTATCATACTTATATGGAATGTGTGGTACTGCGCTTTATTACTATTTTTTTACTGGAATAAAGGCATAAATAAAATTTAAAAAATTAGCAATTCTTGTTAAATTTGTATTTTATTAATTAAGTGAGAACTAAATAAGCACCATCAAGCACCAGCATTTTTTCCGGGCTTAATTCTTTTAAAAATAATAACTTTAAAGAACCATTTTCATTTCTTAATTCGATATCATTCGAACATGCTGGTGATAATTTAAATACACAAATGGTTTGGAAGTTTCTGGAAGAGAGTTCGTATTTGATCAAAATTCCTCTGCTCCAGAAAGTGCAGAATGAAATCTTCGGTTCGTTACCCATAGTTTCCGAATAAAGTAATTTCTTCCGAGGAAATATAATATCGGAA
Source organism: Agrypnia vestita (assembly GCA_016648135.1). Lineage (NCBI taxonomy): Eukaryota > Metazoa > Arthropoda > Insecta > Trichoptera > Phryganeidae > Agrypnia > Agrypnia vestita. Next base: position 121,953 of record JADDOH010000877.1, read on the forward strand.
TATATCGTTAAACCATTTACTGGAGGCAGGAAGCCTAATGTGATAAGGCAAATGCGTTTTTTTTTGTTTGATAAAGTTTACAATTGTACGAAGTCGTATTGCAGGTTGTTTATTTTCAAAATCTATTGAGCCACGATTCAAAAATTACATGCCAGCTACAGATAAAGACGTAGTTCTATTTTGAATGATGTTCATTTATATAGCCAAGCATCGAGTATGCAGACAAATATAAAATATCTAAGTCAGAAGTGTTTGGAAAATTTGTCACGGAGTGATTGAAAAACTTGGTAATGTTGCTGAAAGATAGTAATGCCAGAGGCTATAATTCATTTTGCAGAATTAAACATAGTATACTACTCAATTTAATGTCAAAACTTACAATATTTTCATTACAATACCAATGAAATACACATTCACACTAACTTGACCAAGGCTCATCAGATTCCGCCTGATATGTTCGAGCCCCCCTATGTTGTCAATATTGCCGAAACCATACCCATTTCCGTGGCAGCACTGTGCGTTGATTCTGAGTACGTACGTTATCGTTTTTGGGTCATTCTTTATGAAATTTTGTGTTGCTCTATGCATTCGTGTACAATTTTTGTAATTCTGGTTGTACTACACCACACTACACGAAACCTCAAGCACTTATATGAATGTCAGCTATGGTGTCCCACAGGGATCAATCCTAGGACCATTACTCTATATAACATACATAAATGACCTGGAGCAGCTAAATATCAGAGGCAAAATAATACTCTATGCAGACGACCTCGGAATATTTTACGAAACAATAATGACATAGAAACCACAAAACAAATCAACAAAGACATGGACATATTAACTGAATGGACAAAAATAAATATTCTAACCTTAAATGCTTAAAAATGTAATTACATTAACTTTGAGGACAAACGGAAAATATATGTTAAAAATACATATAAAATAACGAAACATTCACCGCACTAGAAAATACTAAATACTTAGGACTCAACATAGACAGACACCACAAATAGACCTTTCAAATAGACAAAGTAATTGACTCACTGACTAAACTGACCAGCCTATTCCACAAAATACATGAAATCACACCGAAGACCGTAAAAATTCTGATGTACCAGGCATACGTCAAGAGTAGAATGGGATATTTAATACTTTCTGGGGAACCGGACACAAAACTAACCTAAACAGGCTCCAACGACAGCAAAACAAAATATTAAAAATGGTCTATGATCTGAAATACCGGACACTAACTGAAACTGTGTACCGTATAACACAACAATTAAACATCGAAAGCATTACAAAAATCAAAACACTTAAAATCATTCACAGACTAGCAATTCGTGAAATACAAGACGAAGACATAAAATTACACAAAATACACAAAAAACATCAACACAACACTAGAATGGCTCAAAACTATCACAAAACACACGCCAAAACAAAAACAGGACAATCCCGACTAATTTGCAACGGATTAAAACTATACAACGACCTGCCACAACAGACCAAACAACTAATCACTGAAAAATTCTAAACAGATGTGACAAAAATGTTAAAACGCGACCAACTATAAAAAAATGACTTTGTATCCAAATTATATTATTATTATATTCCTATATTGAATCATGTAAAAATGTTATCCATAAACGTTTAGGTTTCTATTATATTTTAAATAAAAAAACTTTGCCCTCAGAAAATCTGAAAAATTTCACCAAAATGGACTGCGAAGATCACCAACACGGTTTTCATTTAATTTTCTTATCGGGGCGCTGCGCTGGTCTGCAAGTCGAGGATGTGTAAAACTCGTCGCGAGCCTACAGCCAGGGTGCCATGTTGTGATGTTTGTTTTAGATTTTTTGTTTGTTTTTAGTTACTTTCTGTAATGAAGGCTGCGCGTGCCTTGCGAGGCTAATTGCCAGCCCAAGTAGCGCTGACAACCCGCCACGTGTGCTCCGTGTGAAGTATGAAATTAGCATTATGTTAATGACACGGTAAACATAATTTGGGGGCCGCAGCGCTAAGCGGAATTATCCGACGGATTTTCAGTCGGTAATGTTTTTATAAAAAGTTACCTAAACCGGCTATTTTTACTCCCTTTCTTTTAACTCGTAGCGTCTGCTTGCTGGTCTGTCGAAAAAACTTTGGATAGATTTTTAACCCTTTTCCTGTGATCCGATCGAGCTGATACTTTGCAGGCAGACTCGTGGCGACGATGATGATCTAACAAATTCTTGTTTAAAAAAATAATAATTATAGTATAATTTTGGATTTTTGGAAATTTTTTATTACTCCCTTTCGTAGCGTCGCCCGACTCAAAACCAACGCGTGGGGTAAGTACCAAACCTGTCCTGTTGGAGTATAATAAAAACTTTTTTATGGGTTAGTTTTTTTTACCTAAAATAGGAATATTCGCCCAATAGCGAGCAATCCCCGGCTCAGAGATTCCTAGTGAATAGCCTTAAGATAGGCATCGATAATAAATCCGTACCCCAATTAGCTTTTATAATGCCTATTAAGAATGATTGACTCTGTTCCGGTGATCTTATCTCCCCCACCATTATCTCCCGCGGTGGGCTTGATCGGGATAACTTTTTGTCTCGGAAAACTCCACAGCGGAGGCAACACGGGGTGGTGCGCAGTAAATTAGACCGTAAAACATTTGACGCATCAAAAATACTAAATTACTACTGTCTGTTACTTGTCTCATTAATTGCTGTCTTTTTGATGATGCGTGGTACACTGAGTATTATGGTACGTGCACACTCACCAAACTTGAATGGTATCGAAATAAAGATTTCCGTGATTTTTAGAATGCACCATACGCCCGTGAGACAACTTTAGAGATACTGATTTTGTTCCTGCGAGATTCTTCAGATACAGCTTTTGGCGTATAGGAAATTCTTCACTTACTTGACATTTATTGTATGTCAAACATCAAACTCCATAGACCTTTGAGGCACTGTTCGTTGTGTAAATTTAAATATACCCAGATGCACTTAAACTGGAAACATTGTAGATAATTTAATGACTTAAGTCTAGCTTTTCAGAATTAATAATTGGTGGACTCTATTGTTTATGAGCACGTCACATCTTAAGAGTAAGACAATTAATTACTTTTGTACAATTCTTACATAATGAGGCTTATGTTTTTTTTCTCGTAGTTCTAATAATATATTGAGCATTTAAAGTGAGACTTACGCATTATGCATATTAACATGACAAAATGTCAAATTTCTTCTAATAAATGTTCTTATTGTTACGTGTCTTGGCTCAGCAGGAATGAATGAAAACACCAGAAATTAATTAGCGAATTAAAAATAATAAATGATTATTTAATTATATTCAAGAAAACATTCTTATTATGAAATTAAAGTTTTCAGTTCTGTGACATTTTTTAAAACCAAAATTATTAATCAATCAATCTGGATTGGATAACGGGCCTGCTCCGGATAGGAGGAGATCCGTGGTTCGAAGGCGATTTAGGAGAAGGTTCTCGAGGCTTCTTGGTTGTTCGAGAATGTTGCAGATCACCCTAAATTGCTATGGACCGGACTCAATCCTTCGATAGTGTTGCGATATATTACAAGGAATTTGGACAGCGTGCAGTTTATTTTGCTTATTTTGCCGTGAAATTATAAAAAAATCAATAAAAGTATAAAATGCAAAACGAATCCATATTTATCCCTGTTCACAATACGCGATTTTTTAAGCTCCTTATTTGGAATGCAGTGGGCTAGGCAGTGGAATCAACTATACGCAGATATCACATCCATCACAAACCATAACTATTTACAAAAGCAGGATAAAGCACTTTTACCCTTCCTTTTCTTGTTCCCATCCATCTTCTTCTCATCTCCTTATCATGGAGCTAGGTTTATTATTACAACATTCTTTTTCGTAAGTATATTGGAGAAAAATTGTTCTACTATATTTTATGTTTGATTAGAAATTGCCAACTGGCAATAAAACCGCCATCGTATTACTACGTGAAAGAATAATTTAAAAATATCACTTTTCATTGAAAAACATTAATGAAATGTCACAAAAAGATTATCTTTTGGTACGTAGTAGATCTTACGATGTATCAAATATGACATTTTTAACACAATAACGTTTTTTTGGGAAATGTATCATGAACTCGGGTAAATGTTTTTTTCTATCAATCCCAAGCAGATCCATGAGATTATCGCTGAATTAAAATATCGACTCTATTAACACGCCCGAAATATCTTATCAGTGACATTAAATATATGAGGGTTATGAAAATATATTAAAACTAAGCTTTTGAAATGTTTTACGACATTTTATAAATCTTTGCTTTTTTAGAATTCTCTAAGTACAGACATTAGGTATTTCCTTTTCTTCGTCTGCGGAAAGATTTGGTAATCTCCACGGCTTCATCTGGACCCGAGATGTATTTGAAGATGATCTGCGCGGATAAGCCGCGCCAAGTGTCAGACGGCCGCGCTAACTTTTGTAATTAAACCAGCGCCATCTTTTGCTTTAAATTAATTCCAGCATTTTTCTTGGCCGTGAAATATTAAGGGAGAGAAATATCATTCATCATGATGGCAAAAATGATAGCGTTTTGTTGAATACGTGCCTGAGATGAGGTTACTTCTTTTCTATATAACACTCGCGAAAGCAGAATGTTTTTATTGCCATAATTTTTATAACATTTAAAAAAGTGTATTGTAAAGAATACAAAACAAAGCGCATTATTGAAAGATTCCGAGTGGACTGAAATATTCTGGAAAAAAAATATATTTATACCAAAATACGCGACAAGTTTCTAGAACTCGAGCGATTATAAAATGCGCGCAAGACGCGCGGCCTACACAGGAACCACCAGCGAAATACCAGCGATAAAAATTAAAGAGAGAACCTGACGGGCGTTCGGAAATAAGTGCGACCACAGATGTGGTTCTAAAGGGTTCAAAATGGAACACGTGGTTTATGGACGCTCTCTAAGGACTCTTCCCTACTGACTGGCACCGGGTGTGGCAGTTACACTGATATTTTCCGGGAACCGTGTTCACCATGACGGACTTCTGTTAAGACAAGTACCAAGAATCTATAATATGTGTTTGTGATTCCATTTATTTAATTTTTCCGTGTTATCTGAAACAAAGATAAACGCACAGAAATGTTCGAAAATTGAAGAAAGGGGACAAATAAAATAGCGGGGAGAGCTGTACAGAGAGTAGCGCAGTTTATCACCTATTCTCTCGCAATAAAGTAAAACAAAATTGTTCAACCGTTTGTAGGAAAAGTCGTTTGTCCCGCCCGAGGAAATGTACGGAGCAATGTTTCGCTAATTTTCCGGCAAATGAAATATTTCTTCCCCCATTTGGTATCGGCGAACAGCGCGGCCGACATTTATTTTATTTCGCTAAGGGTAGGCACCGAAGGGGTGGTGGGACCACTCTTTACTGGGTTTAGTTAGGGAGAGCGGTACTGAGTATGGCGACTTGGGAGACAATATTAGAGGTCGAGACGAATGAGACAATAGGATATTAAAAGATAAGATACTTCGAAAAAGAGAAAAAACTAAGCGTTAATCTGATAGGTACGGAATTTTCTCTTAACCCTAGAATACTACACTGTTTTGCCTAACCGATTTTCCTACAAGGGGTGTCTGAGCACCTCAGACTTTGGGAGTTGTTATTTTTGTAATGAAACAATTTTTAAAATATATTTCTTTATCAGATGTAGGACTATAAAATTGAAATCAAAAATAAAAATAAATTTACTTATTATTTATAAGTTGCAGCATCTTCGGCATATTTTTATTTGATATTTCAAACATATCAGATTATTGCTGGTTGTGGTGTGGTAGATAGAATAAAGAAAGGAGTGCTGAGATGGTTTGGTCATGTGGAACGTATGAACGAGGAAAGGATGGTTAAGAAAATATATGAGGCGAGTATTGAAGGCAACAGGAATAGAGGGCGTCCGCGAAAGACCTGGCATGACCAGATACAACAAGTGTTTGAGGATGGCCCTGTTAAAAGCCGCAACAACCGTAGAACTTGTATGAGAAGATGTATGAATGTGGCCGAAGTAAAATTGGTGTGCCAGGATAGAAGAGTGTGGCGTTCAATCCTCTCTGCCTACCCCTGCGGGGAAACGGCGTGATGGTTAGTTAGTCAGTTAGTTAGTTATCAGATTAACGCATTTCGTACACTAAGTTTTGCTCTTCCGGTCATAACTCCTTACTCCTGGGACAGAATCCATAACGCCCCTGGGTGTGATGTTGAGGAATCAAGTTTTCATTTGGCACAATTTTTTTAAGGATACCACAAATAATTTATTTTTTATCTCAAACTTGCCTTTTGCAGTCATTTTTCCAAATAATTACGAGTTGAAGTCTCAATTTTTTTTAAATTTCTTCTGAATTTTATTTATGATTTATTTTTTGCAAGAAGCACACGATCACATCCATCCTTCTCCACCTCTTGATCTCCAGAAAATGTCTAATACGTCACCTATTTCTTCCTCTCTTATTTCTCTGCTATCAGCCACCTATGTATAACGGTTTAAAATAAGTACATATAACTAAAACTGAAATTTATCTCTAAAATTTTTAATTTGAGGAAAATAAAATAATAATTAATAGTAATATAATCAATATTATTAAATATAACTAACTAACTAACCATCACGCCGTTACCCGCAGGGGTAGGCAGAGAGGATTGAATGCCACACTCTTCTATCCTGGCACACCACTTTTGCTTCGGCCACATTCATATATCTTCTCATTCAACTTCTACAGTCGTTGCGGCTTTTGACATTACATTTTTTTAACATTTAATATAACGTAAATAAAATTCAAGAACTTGTGGAAAAATTTATTTAATATTATACAAATACTTACGATTTTCTTACACCGGGATACCTGAGCAGCCTGCAACACACACACGTTTACACAACTTGGCGGTCACCGCGGTAATGACCAGTCGAGACTACTCGGCCGCTAATTCAAATATTATACCTACAAAACAAACGACAAAATAACAAATTGAAAATGCTTTGGGGTGCTCCAGCACCCCAAAAGGATTCTAAGGTTAAAATCAAGAATTATATTGCTTTTTCTAGTGTAAGTAGTGAAGGAAAGAAAAGAGTGAAATTCTATATAATATAGTTGCTTGCCTTGTCAATTTATTTTCTGTTTGTGAAATTTATTTTTATATCAGACAAAATTTGAAGCTGGTATAAATTTTTTAAAATGAATTACTTACAGATTGAGCATTTGGGGAGAGATACATATATATAATATAAGTTGGTAAAAATTACACAAATTGGTTCTCTGCTGAGTTCAGAGTCCACGCAGACAGTAAAAACCGTCCACTGGTCCGACGTGGAGAAAGGGGAGATGAAAATGGAGATTTATGTGAAGGAAGTGATTCTTTTATGTTGTGTTTGCCAGCAGAGATGGGAGGATACCGCGGTGACGGATGGTGCAGACCAGATATACAAACAAGTCTTTGTTTTTTTTTTGCGGAATTCGGTTGATAACAGATTTAATAAAGAGTATAATTTTTTCCTTCTTTTATGTTTACAAAGTTCTCTGTTAGATATGATTATTCATTTAAACAAATAATTAAGTTCGTACTCACCACGATTCCCAAAGAATACAATTAGGGATGGTGGTGTACTATTTTAGAAGATACCCATTTTAGCCTCATTTAAGCCATTTTAGAAGATAGGCCTTTTAGCCACATTTTAGCCTCCTCTAACATTCGGATTCTTTAGGCCAGTAAGTAGGTATATAACTATTTATACGTTGTACTGTTATGTCTTGCATATAGTAAGATGCACAGATAATACATAAAAAGATTCACACCAAATTATGTCAAATAAGGTATGAACACGCGCCACCGCGTATATTGATGTGCACGCGCGTTTTCTGTTTTGGCGCATTTCGCATATTAGCAGGTGAAGGTAGCGCTCTTCAGTGACGTTTTGAGGTTATATATTCTTAATGTATACGTATTCCATATAAAAAAAGAAGACAGATGATAACATAGAGAGATGAGTCGTACCAAAGCTCTCAGCGGTTGACCCATAAGCATCTCGATGCAGTGTAACTAATGTTTTTAATACAAGTTGTTAGGTGTAATTTTTGCTTCAGATTTATCAATAAAGTTATATAATATAACAGTCCATGTATGTTCACGGATGCGCAGATGAGAATCGAACAAATCAGATTTAGTAGAATGAACAGAAGTTGTCGATTTATATTATATAGCCGTCCTTAGATTTGAATGGTCCGCCCAGGGGAGGGTGCCCCGTGATGGATCGCCCTTCGCAGTCCGCTGTCGATATGATGATTTACGGTCCGCAAACCGGGGCACCGACCCCGGGGACAGTCTGGAAGATAAACTACGGCAAAAATTGGGAACAAGAATTTTATGACCTTGATTTTGAAAGCTCAGTCACCAGCCTTTGATATCGAGCGAGGCCGACCCCCGGTTCTGCCAAAGTGTTTGTTCGCAGATTACGTCAACATTTTTAAGATTTAGATGTTAAGTACACAGTTGAGCAGTAGAAAATTAAAATCTACCCAACCGTTTGGCAAATTAAAAACTTTGGAAAATTAAGGAAAAAGTTTAATATATTGTTTTTTTACTTGAATAAACTGATTTTTAACAAGCAATAACTTCAAATTGGTATGATAATTAACTAATATTAAAACTGTATGAATGGGCTTAGAAAATATATTGATTTTTTTTTGAATTCCTTGCGCAAATGAATTGTTACAATTTCACATCCCTTCGTTTAATGGTGTTGTTAATAGAATGTTATCAGATGTAACGAAAGGTTCTCCAGATATATTTTGACGATATATTTCACGAAACCTACAATGCTTTCCTAAAAACCATAAGGAATATCTTGGAAATCTAACACACACACACAGACACATAAAAATTCACACATAACATTACTTGCCTGTAAAATGTATTTCTGTTATGACTTTATAATATTATAATTACACTTAAATATTACATATATAATCCGATGTACAATGCTGTTGAATTACAAATAAATAAATAGATATAATATTTATAATGAACGTCGTTCATATAATTACTTGAGTTTAAATATTTATCCGATCGGTTTAGGAAACTGCAATAATTGCAATAATAATTGAAATTATCTCCTTTGTAATAAATATTCATCCGACGAAATGAATGATATTTTGCGAAGCCGGTTGCATAAATACATAAACTCAAGTGAAGAAATACATTTTCTTATAAATAATGCATTTAATTAAAAACGGTCCAACTGGACCTTTGCTAATGGGAAGAATACTCACAGATACGTCCAGGAATGCATGCGTCAGCTGCAAATAGTCTCTTCTGCAACCGATTACTGATCTCGCTCTAGCAGACAAAATGATGTTTCTCTTGGTAGATCCTATACCCTGAATGCCCGGGATTTAACTCATTTAAATAGTAAATTAGTAAGCTGACAATTTTGATAAATAAAATGAAGAGCATAAATATTTTTATTTCAGTTAAGCGAATTTCCCACGAAATATCCCATCAAAATATTCTATAGCTCTATTTCATATTCATGAAATAGAGCTATAGAATATTTTGATGCGATTCGATATCCTAGGAGTTTACTTTGACTCTCCAATGAAAGTTGATTACCACATTAATGGTATGATTAATAATGATATGCTAAAAATATTTACATACTTTAATTTATAAGTTCGTAAGGTACGACGAAATATTAATCTAATTAATCTACAGAAGATAACTTATGTTGTGCCGATTTGTACACTCTTACTTTCCATCTACCAGTTCCAAATGCATTCTTTGACCCTCTTGCGTAATAAGAATGACCGTTGCAGCAAATTATGTATATTTTAATTAAATAAATAAAAATAACTTTAATTAATATAAATTAACATTGTTTAAACCACTTATTTATTGAAAAAAATCAACATGTTTCGAAGCCAATGGCTTCATCAGGAAAACAAAAAAAAAACTTTGTTATACACCACTTATATTTATTAAAAATTCAACCAGGTTTCGCTATTACCGTAGCTTCTTCAGGGATCTTAACAATCTGTGGTAGTAGCGAAACCTGATTGGATTTTTAATAAATATAAGTGGTGTATAACAAAGTTATTTTTATTTATTTAATTATAATGTCTCACCACCAAGCGTTTGCTTCCTTTGAAAATATGTACATTTTATTTATTGATACCATTTAAGGTGTTGTCAAATGAAATACTTCTTGTCACTGAACACGAACTTAACTGAAGCAGTATTATGTAATTTTAACTAATTTCACACTCGTCACTCGAGAATCTTTTACTTGCTTGGGATACTTTATAGTCGTCTTTTAGAATATTCGCTGTTTTATTACGTTGCTTCTGATTACCCAGGTTCCTATCGAAAATTATCGAAAGCCAGATAGGTATTCTCGTAATTTATTCTGCTGGTCGATATAACGCGCACCAGATCGCGGTTGGTTTCACTTCTATGGTCTCGCTTCAATCTTCAAAACAACTGTGTTTGACGTCGTTCCATTTCATGTTTGTTTTTATTATTATTTACACATTATAAATTAAGGACAATTAATTAAGGAAATGTACATATACTTTAATAAAATCCTTGCGATTAAACTGTTAATACAGTTTTGCTAGAGGTAAAAATAAAATGGTAGCGGTAAAAAAAAAGTTTACAGTTTTGGGTTCCCAGAAGATACTCGATTTAAAGAGTAAAGGTTTTTATTACAGTCGTTAGACGACCTAAGGACGTTGAATAAGAATTCAACGAAACGTCAAGAATCGTTTCTCGGAAAAACATACAGTTCGTATAAAATATCCGCAACCAGTTACAGTTTCCCAAATTAATTTTGTTTTATTTATGGTTCCCGATTTAATCAAGACCCTTCTAGTAATTTCCAATTTGATAAAAAACGTGTGTTGGAGAATCCTCGATTATGTGTAATTCTTCCCATTTCTACAGTCCCGGGACAGTATCATTTAAGATAAAATAATCTGTAGGAACTGGACACAATATATGCATGTATGAAATAATATTTTTTTCACAGTCGTTCGTACTACTAGCTATGTGATATTTCTATAAAGATTCTGCTTCTGTACCAATCAACATTTTGATACAAGAAAGTAACCCCCTAAGTAATCATCTTCACCCTTTTTATCTGTAAACATTTCTCTTGTTTCTTGAGCGTGAGCCAGCAGGTCCGCGAACGCACCCGCTATCATCAGGGGCTGTTATAAATGGGAGAATTAATTCAATTTACTGTCAAATAAAAATGTTGTTTTTTATTTTATCTATAATGAATGCGGAATCCAATGAATAATGTTGGACATTGTACGATTTATGGCGAGAATCACAAGTGGAGTGTTTACGGAAAACCGACAATGTATTAAATTTGCTTCGCTAAAGGAAATTGCCGTTACTTGTAGTGACTAGCTGTGCCCGCGCGGCTTCGCACGCGTAGATTTTTAGTACACTGTTTGGATCATCTTAGAATTTTTTTTAACATTGTATATTTTTTAAGGTTAAGCTTTAATGGGAAATATGAGCTTTTATCAGACACCATAACGTCTTTCTTCGAGAAAGAGTAAACCTATTATGTTCTTAAATATATATACCTACTAACGGTGCCCGCGCGGCTTCGCACGCGTAGATTTTTAGTACACTATTTGGATCGTCATAGCGCTTTCGCGAACCTTCTAGAACATTCTCCTTCCAGAACTTTCAAGAAATTTATCGAATGTACAGGAACCTTCTAGACACACCGATACATTCCGCCACTCAGTTTAAAACCTTATAGAACTTTCAGGAATTTTCTAGAATCTTCTCCTTCCAGAACAGCAGGTTTTTCCGGAACTTTACTCACCGACACAGTCGGCGCGCCTATTTTGAAACAATCTGAAGCATTTGCGGCCTTCCTATAACAAAACAATGTGCTAGAAAGCACATTTTCGTCACCCACTCCCTCCCAAGCACAGCCACCCCCACCAAATTCGCATATTTTCGATGTGACACCAAGGGCTATCCACCACCATAACCACCGGTGGGTGGTTGTGGCTGGTTGTGGAGAAAACTTGGCGGGTAGGGAAACTGGACGGGGTTTCTTATATTATATATATTTATATAATCTCTATATATCTATATATATATATCTATATATATATCTATATATAGCTATATGTTTTGGGATATTTTCGCTCTCTCATCAATGAGATAAGTAAAAACTTTCCATATATAAAGATTTACAGCCAATAATAGGATAAGTCGAGTAGCTAAGCGAGGTAATACTGCTAATAACTACTTTTCCAGACCATTATTATCAGTAACTATAATAAATTCACTTTAAAAGTGTCTTGAAAAGCTTATTTTTATGCAAGTAAAGCGAAAATTTTAAAAATCTTGAGATCGAGCGGTAACACGATACAAAAAAAACATGCATTTTTGTTAGTGTTTACAGGCGCGTGTGCACACGACGAAACCGGGTTTTTCAAGAGTCGTTGTGTTCCAAAAAGTATCCGACCACCATTTTTGCTTTTTTTTTAAATTTGAATGTTATTTTAAATATTAAGTTACTATCATAACAAGTGTCAATCTGAAGTTGTTGCTCGTTAAAAATCAACTTGAGTTTCAAAACATACCTAAATCCAAATTAGAATAAAATGTGTAAATTTTCGTTGTTCAATATAATAAAAATGTCAAAAACATTTAATAATATCTTAATTACTTAGAACTTTATTTCAGGACATCTCTGATAATGCAATGTACGAGTATATCTTTAGTTCTTTGCAGTTCATAATTTATAATGATTGCATTTCAAAAACAATTCATATCCACTGTTATTTTTAAAGTTAAAATAATTCATGTTTCATATACATCATGTTATTTGAATTTTTAATTCATTTTTATTACTTAAATAATTTTAATTAAGTTTTAATTACATATTATTCACGTTATGACGTGACATTTCATATAATTCATGTTATGACGTGACATTTCATATTATTCATGTATGAATAAAATGAAATGTCACGTGTGATAAATATAGAATTTTGTCAACCTATTCCTTCAAACTATATTTATTTTTATTTTTTACCAAACAGACCATCAACAAATCATTCATTATTGACCCTAATAGATGGTCCTAGAGAGATATTAGAGTACAAAGTATAGGTAATTCATGAAAAATTTTAATGATTTAATTACACGATACACTTTTTATGATAAATTAATAATAAATAATGAATTAATGATAAAATAAATTATAAATAATATTCGGAGCAAAATAAAGACTTACACAAATCAATTAATATAGTTTAGGAATGAGTTTCAGATTAACTAGTTTTTACACAATACGCAACACACTTTTATTAGTGATAAATATAACTCAATGTGTGCGTATTACAAGGTTTAATTTAGCTAAAATAAAAATTCTGTAGGTATTAAATTAAAATAATTTGCACAGGAAAGGGTTCAGTTGATTCTGTTTTGAAAGGCCAGCGGAGTAAACGAACGGTACACTTTTGTCGCTCGGATAATAAAATTTAAATCGCGGGGGAGGGGAGGTCTTATCGCCCCAAGACGGACTGATTTACAATCCCTCATTTTACGACTCCAATTTGATAGTTAATAAATTGCCAAAATATAGGGCGGACTTATTACTTTTGTTCGTTTTGTGAAAACATTTGGAACTGAGCAGTCTAACAATAAAGTACAAAAGGAAAATTAATACAACAATTTTAACGGAGTAAATATTTATTCCATAGACTGCTTTAAAACTGATTGAGAAAAACTCTTTTATACACTCCCGAATTTACTATGTGTTGAATTTTCACCTTAACCGGTATCGATATGCATAGCAGATCTCAGGCACTTCCAGAATCTAAAAAATCAAAGTAACCCTTAAGGCTGGGTGATAAATTGGCATATTAGAGTATATGTGAGAATCGGTAGCGTCCATTTTTTATATTTTCGCAGCATATATTATTTTTTCTTCTTTAATAAAAGTAAATTAATTTTGTGTTAACTTTAATTGTATGGATAAAAAGAAAACAATTGTATAAAACTATTTTTTATTGAATATAATCCTTTGTTATTTGAATATCAACTTTGCGAACCCTAATACATAACAAAACATTGTTTGTTTCCAAAAGATGATTAGAAAATACAGAATTATAATTGCTAATTAAACATCTTAAACCACTGGCCGCAAAACATGTTGATATTTCAATAAATTAGTGGTTTAAACAAAGTATTTTCTCGTTAAAAAAGCAGTAATGGAAGAAGGTATATAGGTACCTATTATATATAACTCCTTTTTTAAAATTATAACCTTTTAAATCTATATTCATATTGGTTGCTAATAAGTTATTTAACTACCATTTTATATTTTGTTTGTTTTAATATCTGTGTTTCCAATTTTAATTTTTAATATACGTTGTATCCCGATGAAGGGACCATTGTTCCCGAAATATGTTGATTAATCAACAAATATAAGTTTTATACAATGTATCTATATTCATTTTATTAATATATTATTTTAATTTATTCATTCTTAATATAATATTTATTTTACTTGGTTTATATATTATAAATGATAATAAAGAAATCAGTTTTGTAGCAACACAATATAATATACATGTATTTTGAACGCAGCATTAGGATTGCAGTCACGGGCCGGCAGTGACAAGAGTATATTACGAGGGTCCGCGATGTTTTCTTACATTTTACAAAAGCATCTCCCTTTGATAATCCGACTAATATTTCTCCTAAGGGGACCTTTATTCCTTTTTCCTTTCTATTTTTTCTAGAAAATATTGTTCGTCCCCTCGCCGCTTTCCGTACATTTTATTACGACATGTCTGCATATATTATATTTAAATAATCGCATAATCTAGATAAGTTCGGATGTTTGATTTGTTTGTTTGTTTGATGTGTGAGATGTTGGAGCCAATCAGAAGGATTAAGCCGTGTGAATGTCAGTTTTACCCACGTATTTGTACAAGGGCTCTTGTAGATTGTGAGGTCTCACTTGATCAGGTGTGATAATTAACAGTTTCTTGTTTGACGGCTTGGTTCATAATTCATATTTATAATGAAGCATTGTAATATAATTACACTAGCTATTCATACCCGGCATTGCGCGGATTAAGGATTTAAGTCCGATCGGTCGAACGGTACAGATTTGCTTTGAAAATATGTCAGGGGAACGGGGATTGGATAAAATGGGGGAGGGGGATACTGTCTTTGTTACCCGCCGGGTCTCCAAGTATAAGTATGCAAAATTTGAGTTGAATCAGACAAACGATGTAGATTTGTATAGAGAACAGACAGACAGACAGACATTGAGTTTTATAGGTATAGATTACGTTTCGATTGTGAACCACCAAAATCTTCTATCAAGCGTTCTAGTGCCAACTCTGATGTATGGAAGTTAATCCTGGATTTGGCAAAAAAGGAATAAAAGTAGACTGAATGCAGAATATTTTGAGAAGGTATGTCAAATTTTTTCAAGAACACAATACTGGATTTTATCCCCGAGGGACAGAATTAATCAATGTCTCATGGAGACGAAGCTATATTTTTATATGGGAATGTAGTTATGCAAGTCTTTTTTGTATTCCAGCCAAACAATAGGTGGTAAGCCCTACCAAAACCAAAAAGACTTCTATACCTACTTTCCTATATGAAAATATTGGTTCATCTCCATGAGATATCTATAATATATATTGATTTAGATTGAATGCGGTAGAAATGAGATCACTAAGGCGCTTGTTTGGAAAATATTTGGTTGATAGAGCGAGGAATGAACAAATTAGAAGTGATTGTATAGCTGGATGTAGTGTGGTAGATAGAGTGCCGAGAATTTTTGGTCATATAGAACGTATGAGCGAAGAAAGGATGGGACAAATGTTGAAAGCAACAGGAGAAAGGGCGTCCGCGAAAGACCTGGATGATCAGATACTGAAAGTATTGGAGGATGGCCCTGTTTAAAGCCTCAACAACCGTAGAGCATGCATGAGAAGGTGTAGTAATGTAGCCAAAGCAAAAATGGTGTGCAAATATATAAGAATATGGCGTTCTATCCTCTCTGCCTACCTCTGTAAGGACAGCGTGATGGTTAATTTATTAGTTAATTTTAATTGTAAATTTTTCAGGAAGAAGAAAAAATCTCTTAATTTTTTTAAAATTTTGAATAGATGATTTCTCTTCAATGTTGTAAATAATTATAATTGACATTTTTTGAGATATAAGTCGCCAGTTATATTTATGTAGTTCCTTTCAAACTGAAGTTAAAAGTTATTTCACATTTGAATTTATACAAATATGGTATTGGTGAACTGTCACGATCTACAAAATTATACAAAATTATTATACAAAAATGATTTTGGCAATTCACGATCGATTTATTTTCGTAAATAATTAATTGTACCAAAAACTATATGGGATAAAAGGTGCCATTTGAAAAGTCGAGAGTCTGATTTGGATCTGGAGTCTATTCCCGACACGGCTTTGGAGATATTTAAATGTATTTTTTCAAGAAAGCCGTTCTCCAAATGGAATTTCTTTTACGAGTAGTTCCCGGAAAGTACAAATCACAGTTTCTTTCTTCGATGTTCCTGTTTCGCCGCTTTTCTATCTCAAAAGCTATTTTCGTCAAACATAACACTCCATTGATCGCGAGCTACCGAGACTGATTTTATTATTTTATTTTATAATGTTAAGTCATATACAGAATATAATTCCTATAGGATGATCCTGTCACAAAAACGTGTATAGATTGCAATTACATGAAAGCATCATTCTTTGCATGAACACTCACTACTTTTCCGTAAAAAATGTTGAGATTTCACGACCGTTCTGAATCTTCTAATTTGAGTTTTCTGGTGTCTTCTTCTATCTTCTTTCTACGAGCTTTCTGTTCGACATTTTGGAGGCCATTGGAGGGTCCATCATCAGGACTGATGTGAAAATATTACATCAATTCTGATGATGAACTCTTGAGAACATGCGGTATCATCATCCAATACAATAACACATACACACCCTGGTTTCGACACGGTATTGAATGCCATTATTTAAACTAACACAAAATTAGGACATACCCTGATTTCAGTACGGTATGGCAAGTCAATACTTAACATCAACAAATACTCGTCACATCAGCCCTGATGATGGACCCTGTAATTGGATCCGAAACGTAGGCCAGAGAGGTCAGTTATACATGGAAAAATATCTCAGAAAACTGCACACAGAAAATTAATGAGACAGAAATTGTGAATTTACAATTTTGACCCCTTTTGGCCTATTAAGGCGTTAACTTTTTTTTTATAGAATCTGAAGCCTATTCATATCTTACTTGAGATGGGAGAAGCATAAGTCAGTATGATCCATACTGTATATAACGAGGTTATCAATGGATTAGTTTGATGTTTTTACCCAGCATTAGAAAAATGAGAATTTGTCTAAGTTCAGCTCTAAGTCTTCTCTAGCTTTCAAACAATAGAAGTTTTGCTTCTCGATCTCGCGATTCATCGCTATACATTTATTAACTCTTGGCTACATATAGAAGCTGCTAGGAGAAGCTTCATGGTGTAGTGGTAGTCATGCTCGCCATTAAGTTATTTATTTATCTGGTGTTTTGAGCCACATTCCAGGACAACAGTAAGTTATTTCCTTTTCCATGGTACAAGCTTTTAGCTTAGTTTGTAAGTAGCAAGAATATTGATGCGACAGGTATTCCGTGTTCGCATCTATATGAAAAAAAAGATTACTAGAGTAATCTTTTTTTTTGTGTGGCTTTTTTGATTTTATAAAATCGAAAAAGCCACACAACTCAGTCTCGACAGCTTTCGAGCAGACATCGTAAAAGATTCTGTTAATAAAAGTGATAAGAAATGTTGAAACTTAATAGGTCTTTACAAATTATTATTCCTGGCGTCGGGAGACCCGAAGCATTTCGTATTCCTCTTTGGGAAATTTTATTCATACGGAAATATCATAATTGCTATCCCTTCAAAAAGGCTTCAGGGAATTTTGGTGCCATACATAATATATTTTATCGTTAGGTAATGCATGATGACGTCATGACTTCTCACTTCATAGGGGGTGTGGTCGTGGGGTGGGTCGATCTGCAAGACGTATTAAAATAGTGGACGTGTTGCGATCAAATATTTTAATATAGGATATTTTTATTAAGTGGGCACCTCTCTAAAAGTCATCACGAAGCTCCTAAGAAAAAGCGCATTTAATAATTTTATTTACTCTCACTTTAACGGTACAGGCACCGAAGCTTTGACGAAAAAAAAAAGAATTTCCGAGGCGTCGAGTCTCGCAGTTTTTTGTTTTAAAATTAATTTGTAAATTTTAATTTAACATAAATTATTGTGTTAAAATTAATGTTATTTTAAGGAGGAATTAAATTTATTACTAAAAAATTAGCTCTGTCAAAAATTATACTTCACTGATTTTTCCACAGCTTATTTATTTTATTTTGGGGAAAATTAACAGCAAGTTTTTAAAATTATGTCAATTACAAATTTTCCACCAAATATAATAATTTACTTTAACTTACTTTAACAGCGAGTGGAGAGGGTGGAGAGGAATGCGGGACGGGAGTAGAAGGGAAGATATAATGTACGAATTAGTTTGGGTGCGGCAGTGTAGATATTGTTTGTTTTATGTTTCTAATTGTTGAGTTGAAAAGGTCAATGTGGCGATAGTTTGTGTTAAATGAATTTGTGGATCTGTACATAAAGGAGTTTTGTTTTGAGTTGGTCTTACAAAAGGGGAGATGAAAAGTAGGTGAATGTCTGTTATTGCAAGTTGGGATTTGGTAAGATATTCGTTGAAGAAGTTCCGGACTATCAACTAGATTGTGTGTTATTTTGAATAGCATCACCGCTATTATTAGTTATGTTAGGTTAGCTTAGATTAGTGGAGATTTTATTTTTAATTATATCTATTTAACTGATTTCATGGATACATTTGCGATCTAGAACTCTAATTTGAACTAAATACTTTGTACATGGTTTGTATAATACATATATTTCTTTTCTTTTTGTATTTATCATTAATTTGTTGAATACACGCGAATATAAGTTGCACGAATATTTTTATTTTTTTAACAAACAGATCGTAAACAGGTTATTATTGACCATAGTAGATGTTACTAGAGTGACACTAGAGTTCAAACTATAAATATTTTATGAATATTTTGGTATGATATAATTACTTTTAATGATAAAAAATATTTAGAACAAAATAAAGACTATCGCAAATGAATAAATACAAATTAAGAATGAAGATATTTAAGTGAATTTACAATGAAAAACATATCCCACCGTCACTCTTAACTCAGTGAAACATAAAAACAGTCATTACTTTTTTCAGAATGATGACATATTAAATGTCGAAATATCGTACTGAGTTTCTAAATTCAATTTGTGTATTCGGCAAAAAGGTTGGGCCCAGGATCCGTTGACAACGATCGAGGAAAACTTAAAACAGACATTAAAAAGAGAAAGTGTCTGTTGCTAAGTGTAACGTTTCCGAAGTTTGAAGATTATTGACATACCCCCCCCCCCCCCACCCCACCACGTTACATCTTTCTACGCCCATCTACTTTAATTCACGTCAACATTATTGATTGATTAGCCGACACATCCGCCGGAAGTGCTCGCTGATCGGGCTCGGAGACGGGAGGAAAAAGGGGGTAGCGCGAAAAAAAACTCTTTTTTATTATTCTATTGTTTTTTAAAATTTTATTATTGTTTGAGACTATAAAAGTATGAGTGAAAAAATAATATAATCTAATTTACTCATTCAAACAATGTTGTGTTAAAGGCAATTTTTATGTACATAAAATTTCCCTGACGACAAGCAAATTTATTTTGATAATAATTTAACCTTACCTACTTAAATTACCCCGACAGATGAAAATTAAATTTAAAAATATATTTTATCAATTTGTGAAATAACCTCAACATATTGATATATTTTGTTGCGGATTTTTTCGGCCTTTTTAAGTTCTACAACTTTTTTATAGAAAGCATTAACTCTTATCATTAAGGCAGCATTCTGCTATACCCTAAAGCGGAACAAATTGTTTTATAGACAGCAGGGAGCGATTTCAGGATGATTTTCTTCTTCTTTTCAATGCTTCAATTTCACGAGGAAACACCTGTAAAAGTTTGAATTATTTATTGAAAATAATACAGTTACAGACACGTGTGAGATGCAATACAACTAAAATTAGATTTGAAATCTAATTTTACTAGATTTGAAATCTAATAAAACTAAAATGAAACGTCTGGTATGCCCTTATATAGATTAGGAGAGTGAATCTTTATACTTGATACAAAGCGTTGCGTTTCGTCACGTACGCCAGTACAGATAAGTTCTCCGGGTGCAGGGCGCGTGTAATTTGCAACCCCGAGGGATGATAATACCGTTCGTAAGAAACGCATTCGCTGGACCGTTTTTTTGTCGACTTACGTTTCAAAATTGTTGTCCACGAAAAGCTCTTTTACTAACTTGGGGGACTGATGTAAATGTGTATCTCGACTGAGTTGTTCCGTGCGGCATGGATCGGAAAGCAAGCGTCGCACATGAGTAAGGCTGTTTTGAAATAAATCTAAATGATACCTACTATTCTGTGAGTGCATTGAATTTGTTGCAAGTTCGCCACAAGTGTGAGTTTTGCCTGTCGTTAGTAGAAACAAGGGGAGTAAAAAGAAGAGGGTTGATTCTTAGAACTTTAGAAAGAACATTGATCGAGAGCTTGGATAATAATTCGGGACAATCTATTGAGCCTGAGGATATTTTTAGCAAGAAAGTTAAGTCTGCTATTTCACGACGTTTTCGCAGAGGTAGTAGGTGATGTTTTTTGCATATTTCAAGATATTGCTTTCGTGTAGACTTTAATTTCAGCCGATTAGACATGTATTTGATAAAATTTTTTTGTACACTTTCGATTCGTGATATTTGCACATTATATGCAGGGTTCCAAATTTGTGAAGCGTATTCTAAAGTACTACGCACAAACGTGCAATACAGGCTTTTGAGGGTCTTTGCTTTGGTAAATGAGGTAGTGCTACGCATTACGAAGCCAAGCGCACGGGAAGCCTTTGTTACAATGTTGTCGATGTGGGCATCAAAGAGTAGTAAACACCTAGATCTCGCACACATGACGAGCGTTGAAGGTTTTGGCCCTTTATCATGTAGTTAGCAGATAAAATGTTGCGTTTTCGACTGAATGTTGAATTTTATGATGAATTAAAGATAGTTAATGTTAAATGAATATATTTTGAGATAGATAATGGACAAAGATACTGGCCCCGCATAATTGACTTGCCATCGCTCGCTAAAGCCGCTAATGTACAATATTTTACGATATATTTATTTTAATACTTATAATACTTCTCCTCTATTTGATATGATTCTCTTATTTCTCTTTTGTTTTATATAATATTTTTAATGTGTGTACCTACTTTTATAAGGAATGTGTGGGATTGCACGAACCTCCCCACATTCTGGAATAAAGTTAAAGTTATTTATATATCGAGTTGCACTTTAAGAAAACTAAAATAATGGTATTGTGCGGATGAAAATGCAATTGATACTTCTCAAGTTCTCTGAAAAATTTGTAGCAGAGACAAATAAATCTCTTGGACCCCTATCGCCCGAGACTCCCGACTCCGATGATTGTGCATTTTTGCCTGGAATCCATTAGCCCTGTGGATCCGGGAGGGATGCTCCCCACAAATGTTTTACAAAACGCGATTAGCCCCGCAGACGATATCTGGATCTGCGTAATATCAATATCGGTCAACCGATATCACGTGGGCGGTAACATATCCCACGCGCGTGGGCATCATTAAAGTAACTTGTTTTACATTCGGCCTGACGACGACCTTTAAAAATTAGTATATCCTTGTCCATTATTTTTACCTGAAAATAAAATTGGAAATTTTTTTATGTTTAGTTGTATTCAAATCAATCCTTACTTAAGAGCTTACACCACCTTGTGAGCCTGAAATTTAGGATGTGATAATTTTTTTTTTAAGTACGTATTAAAATATTATATCAATGGAAAATTTTATCAATTCTTTAGAAATAATGTATTTAAAATGTGTCATATCCGATTTAAAAACAACCGTTTTTGGTAAAATCGGGAAAAAGTTTTTTTAATGATCGTTATTAAAAAATAACTTATCAGATCGAAAATCTGTTTGCTACATTTTATATATTTTATTTCTAAATAAATACATACATTTTTTCTTTCTGTGACAACGTGCACCTGGGAAAATTTCATCCCAGCTACGTCGTAGAAGCTCCACGCTTTGTTTTTTTTCCAATAAAATAATAGTTAAATGCGCTCCTTAATCAGTGCCGCTATAAAAAATAATAATTGACCACTCCTTTGTTAAAGACTAAGCAATTTTTATCTAAATTACAGGCTTCCAGGGTGGTGCACTCCTCTAACGAGAGCTCACGATTACAACCATTATAATAAGTCACGCCATTATGCCTTTTGTGCAAGAACTATCAGATCTCTGCCCCTATCAAGGTTAGCAGGAACTATGTGATAAGATGTGTTAAGTGAGCGGCCGTCGAACTATGCTGATGACGTCAGGGAACACACAACCCTTCCTTAAATAATTCAGTTTCCTGTCAGCGTCAACTATGTTGATTAATCGCACGTCGTGGGCATATTATTAAAATTTACAATCATCATAAAAATCTTCTCCGAGGAAAACAAGGAAAAAAAAATTAAATATTTTCGTCAATATATCAATATATATAAAGAAACTCGTGTTTCCCTACCCGCCAAGTTTTCTCCACAACCAGCCAAACCACCCACCGGTGGTTATGGTGGTGGATAGCCCTTGGTGTCACATCGAAAATATGCGAGTTTGGTGGGGGTGGCTGTGCGTGGGTGGGAGTGGGTAACGTAAATGTGCTTTATAGCATATTGTTTTGTTATGGAAAGGCCGCAAATGCTTCAGATTGTTTCAAAATAGGCGCGCCGACTGTGTGGGTGAGTCTAGAAGGTTCCGAAAAAACCTGCTCTAGAAAAGGTTCTAGAAAATTCCCGAAAGTTCTATATGGTTCTAAACTGAGGGGCGGAATGTGTCTTTGTGTCTAGAAGGTTCTTGTACATTCGATAAATTTCGTGAAAGTTCTGGAAGGAGAATATTCTAGAAGGTTCGCGAAAGTGCTATGATGATCCAAACAGTGTACTAAAAATCTACGCGTGTGAAGCCGCGCGGGCACCGCTAGTAGGTATATCAATTTAAGAACATAAAACGTTTACTCTTTCTCGAAGAAAGACGTTATGGTGTCTGATAAAAGCTAATATTTCCCATTAAAGTTTAACCTTAAGAAATATACAATGTTAAAAAAAATTCGTAGCTGCCTTGCGACTGATAACACACCATAAATTTATCTCGCGCATCGTCGATAATTCCTCGTTGCCTCTTTAGCTCGCGGTGAATAATTTGATCGCTTCAACGCTCCCAGTTCTTAGTATTGCCATTAATCATCATGAAAATTAGACGTACAGACATTATTTTGAAGATCTATCAGCGATTTGAATCTGCGTAACGTGGAATATTGTCGAGTCGCTATTACGCTATTAGGCTTGAAATGTTTTCCGCTCTTCGCAGCATCTTAGCTGGCGCAGAGGCCCATCGTTGGGTTGCGATTGAATCTGTTAGGAGTTCAGCGTCGTGGAATAAAAGCAATATCGCTCGAAGAAAAAGTTGCACGAAATTAAAATTTTAGAAGAAAGTTAGCGAGACATACTAGGCCGCCCATTAACCACACTAGGGCAGACAGTGTACTGGTACGAGAGCTTTCAAATAAAGTTAAAAGCTCCGTACCTATACCTACTTTAATGATATTTTATGAGTCACAACTGATTTTAATTTGATAAACAAAAAATTCCGACTCCGCCCGACTACTGCTTTCTTGACAAAATAGATTAGTTTATGTGCGTCCATTAAGTATTGAAAGTGGTCATATAATGTTTTCTATTTTTAATTATGTTCAGCCATAAGTTAACCTTATCAACATTAAAATTGCAAGTAATTTGAGAAAACTAAAAAACTTTGTACAAAACACACTGATTCTTTTTAAACGTTTATCGGTTTCGATTCCGTACTGTTTCTTCGTCAGAACGAATGCATAATCGTGTACGGTATCAAAACTGGTAGTCGTTTCGAAACAATTGTAGTGGTTTATACAAAGTTTGTTAGTGATCTCAAATTAATAATTATGTCACATCTATAAATATCAAAAATGTTAATTGTTTTTACTCCCTTTATAATAACTCGTGGCGTCTGATTGATTGATTGCTTGTGTGACAAAAAACTTTTGATCGATTTTTAACCTTTTCCCTTGATCCAATCGAGCTGAAACTTTGCAAGTAGACTCGTGGCGATGATCAAGAAGATCTGTCAAATTTTCGTTAAAAAAAATAAATAATTATAGTATAATTTTGGATTTTTCAAATTTTTAATGGTTTTTTCATACAAGTTGTATTGAAATTTCGACGTATATAGTAGACACGAAACCCGAAAATGAGAAAGGGAGTATTCTTAAAACTTGGTTCATATGGGTTAGTTTTTTTAAAAATTAAATAAACTCTATTTCCTCCAAAAATTTATTTTAAAATAATTCAATCCCTTCTAACATGTGGAATAGCCTATGAAGTCGCATTATATGGTTCAAACTTTAAACTTACAAAAGATAATTTGATAATTCGAGTTGACAGGTGTTGTCCGAGTACGCCCGTCCATCGCATCGTCCCTTAGCTTAGCCCTTAGCCCCGCCCACCCTTGTTGTTTACTCCGGTCAGTGAAGTTTCCCCTTGTTCCCTTTTGCACTCGGACGCCGAAGCCACCTGGTTCACACTGCCGATCGCTTTTCTAGTTTGCTAACGAGAACACTGTTCTCAGGTCTTATCTTATCTTAGGATAAACTGAGTGCTTTAGAGGTTCTTGAAATTAATCGAGGTGTTCAAAATGGAAATAACATTATAAATATTCAAGTCCCAGCATCATCTCCGTTACTAAAATAATTACGGTTGTCAGTGTAATATTAATGACAATCCCCCCCCTCCCCATTCATTATATTGTTCGGCCATATTGTTTTTATTTTTATTCTCAGCTCTAATGTTGCCTCTGAAGATGATGGATGTTCCCATTGAAAGCGCTTAGACTTACATATTATTACTCAAATATGGATTTGAACTTAGTGCTTACAATTAATTGATTAATTATTTCATTTTACTTAAAATGTGTCGAAATTAGATCCAAAAACGCCTGATGGTGTCACCTACATCTATTATTACCTAACTGGTATTATTTTCAGTAGTTTTTATGACCATGAAATTTAATAGAAAAGTTAATTTTGAGTGATAACGCCACGAGTCGAGTACCGAAAATTGAATCTAAGAAGCAATGGCCTCAAAAATCTACGTTTTTCCCATTAAAAATATTATAGTTAGACTATACTGTGATTAGTAAAAACTTTTTAAAATAAAACATTCGACAATTTGAATGCGTAAAAGTTGGATCTTCAATGTTGGGTCTACCGATGGCGTAATATATTTTCCCATCCCTCGCGCAGGGCGTGGGAAGTTCTCGGATTCGTCTCGTCGAAGGTACTTTGCAATATTGCTTATTGAGGCGGGATTCAATAACGTATTGAACATCTCGGTAACACGACTTCATCTCTGAGACTATATTTCTACATCAATTTGTTATTTGATAGTCTTCTCAGAGAGACTCCTTTATCGAAGACTTGTGACCTTTCATCCTACTTACACCATTTTTTGTTACGGCTGTAATATCCATGACCCTCATCTTCGGCCGGGTTTCGATAATATTTGTACGTATGTCTGTACAGAACAATCTGTATTGACAACGGGCGCTCAGAAATTATTATACCTATGACTGATGATAAAATTATTCGAATAATAGTAAGCTTTAACCGAATCAGTAGAAATAAGGAGAGGAGTAGGAAAAGGTTGTATTTTTCTTTCTTTTTTAGGCTTCAACAGGCCAGAAGACCCATTTAGAGAAGAAGAAAAGCAGAAAGGGGTGGAGACCCACCCTATCCCAAAACTGTTATGGAAGTGTCTACTTCCTTACCAGTTCCTCTCAGCAAATCAGCCAACTCAAGAGTTTATTATTGATCAAAGTTTATCTTCGACTTTCTATCCTTTTCTGCATCTGTTGGGTTTCGAGTTTATTTAATAAAAATAATAATGAACATATTATCAATAATGTAATAAATAAAAATAAAACAAAACCTTGATATCTAATAATGCGTGTACGTGCTACTCGATAGCTCGACCGGCGAAGCAGTAAAGGCGACCATAGTATTCACAGTCACTCCCAGAAGGCGAGAAAGGACGTCACAGATATATTTTGGTCCCGCTACAGCGACATGGACCAGTAGAAATTCACTCTGTCCAGATCACAACAAACCAAAGGAGAGCGACATAGAGATGTCACCTTATATAATAATATCTCCATTATGTATAAAATATTCGCAATCAATAAGAGGTAGCAAAATAAAAAATATATTGTTATATTTCTAGAGCCGGAAGCCCAAAATAAATGAGAGAATTAACTGAGATAATTTGAAGTGGAGACTGGAGACACAGCTCTCCTCCAGCGCCCGGTTTTACGGCGGGAGTTACTCGGCGGCATTCTTCCCGCGCGCAATTTGTCGCCATTTTCTCTGAGTTGTGTTGCCCGCAGGACCTTATTGTGACAAATATTCCCTTCCACTGCGAGCTCATCTCTCTTCCCGGGCTTAATCTCTCCATCGCGGCCTTCCTCCAGCCTCCCCGACTGCAATCAGCCAGAGTTACGGGCTTACTCTATCCTCGGGCCAAACCTTGATTAACAAATGTTGTTCTGCGAAAATCCGAAATGCACGTGTTGTGAAGATGTTTGATTCATTTCGGTATTGGAAATAAATTTTCTTCAAACATGAAATGCATAACGCGAAATACTCGGAGATTTCACCAACTTGCATCTACCCGTTTTTGCCTAATCTACATCTAACATCTACATATTGCTTAAATCCGAGTAAGTCCGAGAAATGGATGGAATGTTCTAGCGAGTGTTCAATAAAATATTCCCAGTAATAATAAAGTGTTCATAGACGAGAGATAAATAGCGAAGTAGTATGATTTCAAGAACAATGTATTAATTTAATTCATCTTAAGTGACTTTGTCCTTTTAATAATTAATTAATAAATATTTTGGGGTTTGTAGATGGTTAGGAGCAATTGCTTTTTCGGGTCACCACCGTCATGGGACGGAAAAGCTCCATAAGCATAAAATATTTGATGATTTATTATCTCGCTAAAACAAGTACAAAATATACATGAGTATGATTATAAAGACAATGATAGATACTCTAAGGGCCATAGCCTCCGGCCGCCGCCGGAGGTAGGTGCCAGACTGACCGAATACCCACCTAGGGCGTGTACCTCTTTTTATATAATTTACGAAAAAATGAGTCTTCTGGAGTGCGGTTGTGTGTGTGTGAAAAAATCGTCCAAAATGCTGATGGTGCAATGAACTGCCGGTCGCGCGTGTCTTGCTCGTGCCTCGATTTGTTTATGTGGCATTCCTTGCCACTTTGTGTGTGGCCTAGATTGGAGGTTTTCAGTATCGTGGTATGAATTCCACAAATCTTTAATTAGTTTCCAGTGTTTTTCTTTGTCTCTCAAAGCCACGATCCGTGAAAATATCTTAGGTTGGTATTTCGATAATAATTAATATAAAATGTATTATCATACTGTACACAAAACTGTCAACAGTATTATTTTCATTCGACAAAAATATTATTATTTAGTAGTATCTAATTTAAAGTGATTAAAAAACTAGTAACTATGGGAAGGCATAACGAGGGCGTAGTATAACAAAAGAAGTCAAAGGGGCAGCATTTTGAAGGCAAAAGCTTTCTTCATCATTGCGAGGAGAACTTGAAAACGGAGCAGTTTTTCTCGCACAGTCGATACCAGATCTTTGAAGTATTGACTTTTATTTACGAAATCTTCTTTTAAAATACTTCTTCTCTCCCTTTGAAGTAGTTCTCTGAATAAAATAAGTATAAACTGTGAATAATAATGTGTATTTGCTCTGTACTACATGGCGATAATGCTCACTTTTTTAATTTTGTGTGCCTCTAGAGATTATAAAGCTCTCTCATTAAATAAAATAATTGTTAATGTGATAAGTTTACAAGGCAGGTGCTCTGTGATGCAATATCATGATTTTCAAAGAAAAAAATCTTACTCTTCTTTTTCTTCTACCCTACCCATTCAACGGAAGATTCATGTTGGTTATCATCATTTTTTAATGTGGCTAGAAATAACTCTACAGAATTGACTGACCAAACTAATTGTTCAAATTTACTTCGAAAATGTGATTTCGTCATCACATTTAAACACTAGTGGCTAATGAAAATTTATCTTTTCAATAACACCAATAACATGTCCGTGACCATGATTTTTAGTATTATTATTTAGTCGAATAGTTCGAAAACAGATATCAGTGTTCAGTTTGGTGAAAAAAAATTGACTAAAAAAATATAACCTTCGCAACATCCAAAAAATAATCTTTACCCAATATGGCGCATAGTAGAAGGTTTCTGAGTGGACTGGAATAGTCTGGAAGAAACTCGTATGCACCAAAATAAGCCAAAAGTTTCTAAAACTCTAGCGGTTATACATTACGCGAAAAACGAGCACGACGCACACAGTTGTTTTTTACAGCGAAAATAAAATAGAAGTGAAACCAACAGCGACTAATGAGAATTATAAGCAATCGGCGAAATAAATGTGATGAGAGACCAGTATGAAATGTTCCACATACAAGTGAATAGTGCAAATTTTGTGTTAAATAAAGAACAATGCTCCAGGGAAATTTGTGTCCAGTGACTTTTGGAATAAAAGAAAACATTATTAATTACAAGTGTTTTATTTGTCTCTTTTATTATATTTTAAAGTTTTATACTTCTAAAACAACACCCTATATATTCGTAAGTACGGATTGTTTAAACAATTTCGACGTTTGTTACCTTTGTGTATTGGTTTATACAGCTTACGTGAAGTTGTGTAAAATAAAGACTTGTCGAGATAACTGAACTGAACCAATCACGCGTGACAAGTTACGGCGAGGTGTCATTTTCTTCCGTCCCTCCCTTCGACCTTGTCACGAAGCTTCGCATTGTCACCCCTGCCGCCCCCACCAAATTAGTCGGCCATCAGCGGACACTTCCGGGGAGGATTCCGGAACCTGATACCCTCCTCCCCGCTGTTCTCTGTCAGACCGCGAGAGTGGCCGAGGAAGATCGAGTTTCAGATGGAAAACATATCGTATTCGCAAAGGCGCTTCTTAACCCGATCGGAGCGATCTATATTGTATGTACAGACTGTATAATGTATGTAGTTATTCCAATACCCTTTGACATTTAGCGCTTAGGGTGGTCTATTCGTTATGGGTAAAAAGAAAATGATAATTTTTTGGTATTTAATTTGAAGGAAATAACATTTTATTTGTAAAGCACCAAATTAAGGAATACCGTCTTTGGCAGATATTGTATAATAAATCACGTCGGTATCACTAGTTTGGCAGATATGATTTGAGGTTATGTGTATTCGCGAGTGTGATCATGCACATCTGCCGGATACATAATCAGGTCTGATGCATGTTGCAGTGGACACTGAAGGCGTGTGTATGAGTGTGCGTTGATATGATGGTGTATGACAAGGCTGAGTGGGATGTAATACAGGATAAATAGAAAGAAGTACTCGCACTCAACTCCTTTATTTACTGAAGACACTAAATTTACATGTAGGAGAATTCATTATATACGGAGAGCGAGTTTGAGCGTGGTGTCGCGGGCGCACGTCTGTGAGAGAATGCTGTGGTACAGGCGGGTTGTCTGATCGGTACTTTGCCGGTGCCTCGGGCTTCTCATTGGGCGGTTTCCCTCGAGGGCGACTGGTCCATTTTGCACGGTCGAGGAGCTAGAGTCCGGGTAGGTCTAGCTCACCACACGTCTTTTCATTTTTTTATTTTGAAACACACAGTTGTTACATAAAGCACTATACATTGAAATTTATATAGAAAATTATGACAGTTAACTTTCAGAAAGTCTTGATAAAATACTTACGATTCAAAAGAAAAGAATCGGAGAAAAAAATACATATAATGAGATCTGAGACGTTGAAAAGAAAGTTAATCATTTAATGATTTAAATAAGCTTCAATACAAATAATGAAAAGTTATCATAGGAAATATTGTCACGGAATTGTGGCTGTACAAGGCAAATGAAACACTGGAAATTAAGGTATGGTGGAGGATAAGAGGGGGACACCTAAGTATGTGAGCCAGTCAAAGGCTTCAGGAGTTATTCTGTGGACCTCGTTTGGGAATGATTGGAGCGAGCACTCCTTGAACATAAGTCCGGTGGTCCACACCGCGTAGCATCTACATAACCTCGTCTCTTTAAGCCCCCACCTATGCATCACGTGGGCGTAAGGTTATGTGAGCACCTTATTCTGTTGATAGAGGAACAGAGTTTACGAAGTAGCGAGATCCCATAATTAAAATGGAAACAAACTTTATCAAAGTACGGTTTTTTAATTTGCCTACACCAATTTCTTAATTTGCACTAATTATCACTAGAATATTCGTTACACTTTTGTCTATCTTCAATTCGTTCCGCTTGGAATGGTTTCTTACGTTCACACGTAAAAGTATCCACTCTGGGCTTGCATCTAGTAAACTCACCTTTCTATGGTCGCTCCTATGTCTATTTGTCTGAACTCCGCGCATGAATGCGCGTCATCACTTATGTATATACAAAACTGACGTGCCCTTCGTAAAGTACACTATCTGCAAATCTGTTACTATGGAGGAGACAGCTTAAATCGTATTTTTTTATTAATTAACCTTTTTATCTGAAATTCTAAACTACACATAGCTTTACAAAGCTTTACAATATGCTACTAGTTAAGAATTTCATATAAAAAAACATTAATAAGGTCAAAAAAAGGTAAAAAAAGTTACGATCTATGCCTCTTCCTGCAAAGTAACAAATACGTAGGGAACGTTGAAAGTAGTTAGTAAAATGGTCGACCATTTTTTCCATAGTATTGTGAATATAGTAGTATAGTGGTGGTCCTGAAGAAGAGACGAGTAAGTCTCGCAACCGGTAGACCTTAAATCTCGTAGGGGTTTTTACTAAGTTAACTAACATTCTGTGAAAGAATATCATTTTAATATTTTTTCAAATTAACGTTATAAAATTAAATTGAACGAAAAATACCCAAATTTAATTTCCGGGAAATATTATTATTCTTCAAAAACGTTTATTTGGAATGCTCGCTAGGCATTTACGTCACGTACAATCTGCTCACGTGGTGTGCGACACGTGTCACACTGAGCGGGTAAACAGCCGCAATAATAATTCCGTCACCAGCGCCGCCGTGACGCGCGGCGCCCGCTGCCTGCTGCCTGCGCGCTGCTGACTGCTGACTGACGCCTGACGGCCTTGAGCCGGGCCTGACAAAACAGCCATTTTAGGGGCGCACCACCCTGGGAGCCGCATATTTAGATAGAAATTGGAGGATTTTTACTAAGGGGTGATTAGATATTATTGTTTAATGACGTTTATTAGGGTGCATATTAAACTATTATCTTATCGGTGTTTGAAAGTAAAAGGTGAGCGTCGGTAGTCACCGATTTGTGGTGATCGATGAATGAAGAGAAAGTTGTTTTTTGGTCACCAGAAGTCGTGGAATGTTTACTTAATTTATTTACTGATAAAAAAATTACAAGTTATAATTACGATAATAAAGGCAATGATAAAGACTATAAGGAACAGGGCCTCTGGCCTACGCCGGGGGTAGTTGAGAGACTGACATGCCCGTACAAGGCGTTGGCTATTTTCATTTGTTTTGAGAACAAAGAACTCTCTTGAAGTCTAAAAGTGTGTGCTGATGATGCTTTGGGCATTGACCAGTGTCACTGCCTCGTGTACACTGCTATGCCACAGTTTAGTTTACGCAGCAGCCTTGCCACGTTTGTGTGTGCGTGGCAATGATGAATGTATTTTCAATCGTTTACATTAGAGTTTAGTAAGAATAAGTAGCGAAATTTAGATATAGATGCGCATAGGTATAGTAAAGTACTGTCGAACCCGAGTGAAGTTAAGTTATACGATGTCCATAGATGGGTTGTGATCAGTTTGCTCTCGTGACCCTTTGATGGTAGTTCTGGTCCAACCATCCGCATCGAGTACCTCAGAGATGTCGCTAGTACGCCCCTATAGCTAGTGTGTCCGCCACAATCTTAACTATTTTTTTTTTTAATTGGCCGCGTCTAGTCTATTCCCGCGGAGCTCGTCCTGTGACTGAGATGTTTTCTAAGACAAAAAAGAAGGTCATATTTTTATTTGAGAGCTGACAACCCTCACGTTTTAACCGTTTTACTGCCACTAGCGTCAGAGTTCATTTAATCTCTTTCAGATATTCCGATCTCTTGCCCAATTTTTACTCTCATAATCTATTTTCGCTTGTAATATACACTAGTGGCCGTTTATTTCTGTAATTATTGTATAATACTTCTGTAAACCCTATTTTCGTGCACATTTTTCGCGTAATTATAACCGCTCGAGTTCCAGAATCTTCTGGCATTTTTTGGAGTATGTGAGTATCTTTCAGACCTCTCGAAAATCTTCATTTGTAAGCCATTCTTTTCGATTTTTAGAATTTCGTGACAGAATTTTATGAAGCTTGTCTTTTTTTATTCTAATGTAGGGTTTATAACGCAATCCCATTTTGTAAAGATAACTCGGAAGCTTCCGAAAAATTATCGTAATAACTAATCATTAATGAACTTTGATTTATATAAGAGTATAAATTAGCTAAAAAATAAACTTAGTTTTCACCACTTTTATATTGAAAAATATCAACATGTTTCAGACCATGACTCTTTCGTCAGGATGCAATTATATACTAACAAATTAAATTCAAAAATCGAATTGTAGACAATCAAAATATAGAAAAAATCATACATGGAAAATAAATAATAATAAATTACCTACCTAACACGAAATATGTTTATGTTAAATAAAAAGTATATGAAGAAGTTTTTTAAATCTTTTGTTTACCCTTCAATATTTGATACTGAAAAGCATTGGAGAAAAATTATATTTATAAATAATGAAATTTCTAATTCAATTAAAAAAATCCCAATTGTGATTCAAACAGCTTTCTAGACTAATAATAAATTAAAAAATACATAGGATATTTAAAAAAAAATCGGCAGTTTATAAATTGATCTGTAATGATTGTGATTATTTTCATATAGGAAAAACAAGTAGAAATTTAGAGGTTAGAGTAAAGGAACACTTAACGTGTTTAATAGTAAAAATTATTCCGAATTTTCTAACCATCTATTGGCTATGGATCATTCTTTTGATATTTATAAGGGTTTACAAGTTTTACATACAAATTATATAAAATTACAGTTTGATAAATTAGAAATTTTGGAAATAAGAAAAAGTGTTAATAGTAAATTAAATATTTTAAATAACCATTTTACAAATATTTATCTATTAAATTTTTTTTGTTATGTTATGTTAATATAGAAAAAATATATATGGCTGTGGGCTCTGAAATATGTGGATATTTTTCAATACAAATGTGGTAAGAACTACGTTTATTTTTATTAATTATATTAATAATGTCACAAAATTATTTTGCTGTTTTTGAAGAAGAAGTAAATGAAGTATCGTTTCCATTTTTGCGTATTCGATATAAAATCCTCGCGGGAAAGTATCCGGGGCAGTAAATAGTAATTCTCAAAGCCTCCATTCTGTGTTAATCCCACGTACGATAATTAATGTGAAGTTTACCAACATTTTTCCTGTCAGTTTATTCTGGAATTTAGCTTAAAGTTTTCTAGTTTTATTTCCTTAATCCTCGGAGCTTCTCCTGGAGAAACTTTGTACATTTTGATTAAAATTAAACCTCACTTCTGCGACCAATTTCTTAGAAGGTTTCTAAGGAATTGGTCGCGTTCCGCGGGGCCATCAAATGATATCTGGTTTTTATTCCTCCCTCTCAGTGGAACTGAAACCTTTACGTACGTAGTACATACATATTATCGTCAGAATAATATCTTTGAAGGTTTCATTAAACGTCAAAATTCATTAAATTTGCGCTTTCATACGTGTCTTAGATCCGGGTACTGAGCGAGACGCATCTTTGGGAAAGTTAAGAATTTTTGGTTTTTAATGTAAATAATGTGCTCGATATTTTGCTTACTGAGATAATCATCTCAAAGCTTATTACTACGGTGGTTGGAAGTGCAGGAAGGAAGATAGAATAGTCATTATCGAGTCATTTCTGAACATAAAAATAATATCGAATAATCTTGGGAAAGTCAAAAATTGTTTTCAAAGTATTTCTTTACAAATCTAGGACTGAAGAGAAAAGGCTCGTAATAAAAAACAATGGGGGCAAAATGCTCGGGTAGGTCAAGATTCACCGAAGGTTTTAGACCCATTAGTGATTGTAGTGATCAACACCTCACTAATAAGGATTACTTACTATAAGGTAAAAAGGTATAACACTGGCTCACTATTACTCTCAGCTCCGAGCGCAGGCGTCCGTCCAACTCACGGTGTTTCGTACAAACAACTGCCCACATTTCCGGTTGACAGCCACCCCCTCTACTAAGAGACAATGTATTATATCTATTCCATAGATACAAACACTACAGTGAT
Organism: Agrypnia vestita; assembly: GCA_016648135.1. NCBI lineage: Eukaryota > Metazoa > Arthropoda > Insecta > Trichoptera > Phryganeidae > Agrypnia > Agrypnia vestita. The sequence continues at coordinate 156,806 of JADDOH010000877.1, forward strand.
GATGAGGATGATGAGTTCATTTAATTTAGTAATTGAGTGACAATTTGAGTCCATTGATCACATCTCGGGAGGCTAAACTTTAGCTGTGCGAGGGTGAATCAGGGAAGTTTATTCTTGCAAAGTGTGGTGTATTATTGTTTGTCTCGATTCGGGGAGTGATTCAATAAGCACAAAGTAAGATGAGTGATAGCAGCAGTGTGTACCCGAGAGTTGCCAAGTGCAACTATAATTTTTTAAAATTTTATTTTCATTTATTGGTTTTCTTACAGTCATATAATTAATAAATCTTGAAAAAACAATAATTGGTGTAAAGAGTCTTGGGCCAATTACAAGAAAACACATATATACAAGAATATTATACCAGGATCGATAAAAAAAATGAGAAAAAACAACATGTCAAATAGTGAGTTTTTTGAGTGTGTATTTTTATGTGTCCGTGTGTACCTATATGCGTTTTTATGTGTTCGTGTGTGTTCACATGTGTGGGAAGAAAGATGTCATCGCGCGAGTTTATACGTAAGGGATTTTGTAAACTGCTCCTAACTTAAATTTAAAATATAGAGATCTGCAAAGGCAGTGTCATAGGCATCTAGAACTCTGTTAATAATACAGTTTTTACCGTACTTTGTGATCCAATGATTTAAGTGGAAAAGGCGCGGTGCTCTTGTTCGTTTCTGCGGGACATTAAAGTGTATCGAATTTAAAATTTCAGGTGAATCTATGCTATTATTGAGCATTTTTTAAAGATATTTCATAACGCTTATCGTTCGCGTGTATTCGAGAGTAGTTATCTTGTGTTACTTATATGCGTATAATAAACCATATTTGAAAACTTCATACGAGCATTAGCATGATCTTTTGTATTGGCATTTTATGTAGTTTTTTAAGAATAATAATTTGGCTCGAGTGCTCGGGAGGTGCGGGAACTTGCCGCGCCATTACCGCGCCAATAGAGACAGGGAACTGCGCGGAGTCCCGCTATAACCCCGCTAATGCAGCTGTAGCGATATGTAATGTTGTGGAAATGTCCGGAATGTCTGGCCGCCGCCACCGCCCGGACCGAAGCAGGAACTTCCGCGCTATATTACACGTTTTATTGATATTGGGAATAATCAAAAAGCTCTTTAGCAGAACGGAACTATATTTATGTTGTCGTTCAGTGCGTATTGTACGTGATATGTCATTTTTATTTTTCAGCTATTTGCAGATATGGAACTAACTTAAGCAGACATGAAAATAAAATTATACTTAATTCAATATGCGGACATGTAACCTTATTCAATAAATTCAGTTTACATCCATAAGGCTGCAATTCCTTTTTAATTATTGTATAATCATACATCAATAATATCAGCAAATGTTTGAGAATGCCATAGATCTAGAATGTATCATTAACATAATAAACTGTAAATACGTTACAAGCGTGAAATCGTCGCAAGTCAAAAATAAGGTAATTGCCTTACTTGCATTCGCTATCGAACGCACCTTCTTTGTGATTGGACGTGACGGCATGCCGAAAAAAGAGTCCCGCGGAAAAAGGAACAGAGTATCGTACACTATTGTAAGAATTAGTATGTCATTTTAGTCACCGTGACTTCAAATTACCAGATTTTTCTGCATTTGCTACATTTGAAATCAGGATGGTTTGGGAATAACGTGTCTATTTATAATACGTTAATGGGTTGTATGATCTTCGAGTGCATTAAAATGTATATTTTTATCTTCTAGCATTTGAGTTTTGTCCGAAAACACGATTCCAGGATCCCAATTTTCTAATATTTCGACTTGGAAATTCTTAAGAAATCATAATTTGTAGATGTTCACTACATCTAAAAATTTAATTGAATCAAACTTTTGGGTAACAAATTACGCTCGTGTTCAATGCAGGGATAGTTTAAACAGTTTAGTCATTCGATGATCACATTAATTTTTTACTTGTATATTTTATTTAGTTAAAAAAAAGGATGTACCGTATATTGTATTTAGTAGTAATTTTGTTTTTTTTTAGTAAAATAAATTTTGCCAAAGTTGTTATATTTTACAATTAATTTAATAATTATTGGATCGACATGATGAATTAAATTAAATGCGTAATATGTAAATTCGGTAATCTCGTCGGAAAAACTAAGTTGGGTCCTTCCATAAGTTGAAAGTTTCCTCCGACTGGTAACAGTTTGGAGGGACTTACCACTATCTGCCACTTCCAGAAAACATTTGCTACTTAAAGATATTTCCGTTTTTTTTATTAAACTAGCGGTCAGTTCCCGGCGTTGCTCTGGGATCATTTAAAGTTGTGATTTTGGCGAGGGTGCTTTTATTATTTTGTTTTTTATTTTTATTTTTATTTTTTTTTATTATTATTTTATTTATTATTATTATTATTTTTATTATTTTATTATTTTTTTGTGTTTTTTATTTTTCTCAAGTCCTAAATATATGTAGTACAGGTAGGAGGAAGGTGGGGTGGGATAGAAAGACAATATTTTCTGCACAATCCTACAGTTACGCTGAACAATCTTAAGATGCTTTTCAAGAAAAATATATATCTAGATATATATATATATATATATATATATATATATATATATATATATATATTCTATATATATATATATATATGTCTAAATATATATAGAGGGAGAATGACTATTTTCAATTAAATTTTTTTATTCAAAGTATGCAAAATATTACCAATTGACCAAAAAGTAAAATATAATATAATACTAGTAGAAATGATAAATAATATTAATATACACACTGACACGCACCACAACTATGCAACCAGATCGACAGGATGAACCATGAGAATACCAATCACTAACAACGTGTATGGTGAAAGAAAAATACATTATATTGTGCCAAGAAACTTTAATAAATTAGATAAAAAATTCTTTGAGATGATGCAAGACAAAAAAACTCCATTGGCTTCAAAAAAGTACAAGCTAAAAGAATATATATTAAAGCTATGTACCTAATCTTACATTAATTTATAATTACATATCATGTATCACTTGTAAAAATCGTGCAATACTCGATAACGACCTACACTATAATCTTCATTATAAAATAAAAATTATTGTCAATATATTGAAGGCAACCATGCCGCATATGTATAATGTAATAAGTATCAAAAAAAATATATATGAAAAAAAATAATTTTTTTTCATCAATTTTCCTGGGGTCCTAAAGAGTAATTACGAGAATTTTGCTATTGATGGTGATTGTTGCAAGCAAATAAGGAAGCGCGATCATTCAAAGCTTAGAGTATATTGTATATACTAAGGTTCCACTGTTTTTCGCAGGGGTTGTGGACTGTATTATTGTTCTGTATCTCTGTCAGCGGCATAATTGCACAAGGATAATTATCATTAGGGTTGGAGTTACGAACTCTCGCTGTACTAGCGCGTAAGATTGTACTGTTTAGAACTCTAAGATATTATTAGTCCAGGTGTTTGGGATTCTTATGGAATCGTTTCTACTATTCAGGTTATTTTTGTGTATGAAAATTTCAATTGCTTCTCGGTATATGTGGGATGATTCGAAGTTAAGGTTTTTTTTTTCATACATATGTATAAACATATCACTTTCTTATATCTGTAAATATTTCCAAACAAATAAATAAAAAAAATAAAAATAAATAAAGAATCATCATTTGAGTAAAAAAGAGAGGCAAATAATATTTTCTGTGGACAGCAGTGATAATAGAATAAAAATGGTAACACAATATTCCTTTGTTTCTGTAACAAATATGTGTTCTCAATTTAAAATAAGTGTCACCTAAGTGAGATCTAAGAGGGTGTGCGGCGGTTCGCAGGAACAGGATGTTTCTCTGTTCTCAACAACAGTTAATATATTAAACGCACGTGTCTCACTGACAATTCCTTATTACTCCTTTTCTTTTAACTCGTAGCGTCTGCTTGCTTGCTTGTCTGTCCAAAAAACTTTGTATCGATTTTTAACCCGTTTTTCATGATCCAATCGAGCTGAAACTTTGCAAGCAGACTTGTGGCGATGATAAAAATGATCTAACATATTTTCGTTTAAATTTTTATAGTAATTATAGTTTATTTTAAAATTTTGCTCTTACGGTAATACAATATTTCATTTGGAATAGCAGAATGTAATCAGATTTCGTCCATTGCTGTTGTTACAGAAAATGTCCAATAATATTTTGACGTTCCAAGCTCACGAACTATTCATTATTTACTCTGATCGTGAATATATCATTCTTCTAAAAAGTACACATATATGGCCACATTTTTCTTAATTTATTTACATATAAGGTGAAATCGAGTGAAATAGCAAATAATTTAGAAATTTCCTTTGAAACAATTAGAATGATTGTTAAATTAATTATGACGTAATAAATGGGCTATTTTTGTGTGGTTATTCATTGCAAATTAAGTGAAATAAAAATTTGCTTGTTTTAAGAAACAGTATATTTACGTTTGTTTTATTTGTGTTTAATTTATTCAATGATTCAAATTCAAATTTTATTTGACTGGGTAGCGAAAGACTATAAGTTCTCCACCTTGATTTTACTATTTAATGTTTAATGCAACCTCGGATATGCATTTTAACTTATTTGAATTTTTTAATTAAATGCATCAGTAATGTGTATTGCCTCATTCCGCAGTACCGGGAGGCAGGCTCGGTAGCTCACCTCGCCTATCACCGCGAGTCTAGTCTGCGACTCGTTCACGTCTCGGAGAAATCCCAGCAGAGCGCGCCAGTTAGCCGGAGTGGTTAGTACTGCACCGAAGGGGTTAGCCATAAACGCATTAACAGATTATACGGGGGTCTGGACGGTGGTCCAGACCTCCGTATAATAGCCAGGTCCGGTTTCGCAACGCTGGTTATTTAGTTCGAAGATATTACTCTCGATTACGCCATATAACGGTGCACTTCGAATACATTGATAAGTTTGTATATAATACGCATAACTTAAATTTATTATTGACCGCAATTTTACTATAAGATTAGTGTTGCCACTCATCAATGTCCGGAACAATAGTTTATTGAAACGCTAAAAGAATAAAATGTCGTCCGGTACCAATTAAATAACCTTGATAATCAAAGGAAATAGAATACGAAAATAAATAATAAAATAAATTGGTGCCTGAAAGTCGCTTTTGCAGTATGTAAAGTAAATTATTGTATTTAAGACTTCAAGTGCATCATATAATGTGTGTATTGTGAGGAAGTCAATATGAATAGTTAGTCCGACCTCCACCTCCGCGGGTAAAGGTCGTCCTCCTAATGACGTTGAATAAGCATTCAACGAAACGTCGAGAATCGCTTCTCGAAAATACATATGGTTCGTATAAAATATCCGCTACTAATTACAGTTAAATATGTCTAACAACCTTAACTCTTTAATTAAGAAGTCAATATGATTTTCTCGTGCGCTATTTTGAATGCGCTATTTAGCCACCAATTGAAAAACGGTGTTAAGTGGTGTTGTAGAGCGTGGAGATTGTCCAGCCGATGTAATGGGAGGAAGTTTCAGGACGATTTACAATCCTCCCCGGGGTTGTACTAGTCAGCAGTATCGTCCGGTACGCGAAAGTGACCCTCGCGGATCGAGCGCCATAAACTCAGGACAGCCGCGTGCTCGGCGGCAGAAAACCGCCGGAGGGGAAAGAGAGTCGTGAAGTGTGGAAGAATACCGCTCGAGAGAAGTTTTGGTGAAAAGCAATAAAATAAAGCGGAAAGTGCTTTCCACAATGTATACCCAACAGATGATGGATTGGACACGTTTCTTTGTTTTTTAATCTGAGACTCGTCTGTTATCAAAACGTTGATATGCATCAATGAAAGGTGCAGTTGCTTATGCAGCATTATGTTGAATTTCTTTTTTGATTGTGCAGTACGGATGAAGCGTGGCAATAAAATTATATTTTATTCACCCAGAGAGATTACCTATACTGGGCGCAATTCTGGGCTAGAGGACGGTTAACGCTACGAGGAGGATCGAAGTATCGCATCTGGCCGGACAGAGTCTGGATTCAGCTGTGAGAGTGAACTAGGACTGATGCTTTCACAAGGTCACCTTCACAGGTGCATGACGAATAGTATCGTATGATTGAAGTCGCAAGAGAGAGGACGAAAGAAAAAGTACAAAAAACGTATTCGGTATTAAAATGCGGTAGAATTGGATGTTAAAATTCAATTTCCGGGTAAAACTATAAACTTAATAAAAACTCAGTGAGACGAATTTCTGTAATATGTTCCGGATTCTTGATTTCCGTATATAAAATGATTGAACCATCGATTTATCTGACAAAAGACCCTGAAGTAAAGAAATTTAAAATGTAAGAAATATTATTTCTGGCTCGCCGTCGGCAGTTTTCAATATTACTTTCCGATAGTTGGGACGGAGTCGTCCCATACGGACCGCCATATTTCTGCCGCTCACAGCGAATCCGATGAAGTTCCCCGACACTTCATTCCACGCAAACATTCGACCCAACTATCGGAAACTATAGTAAATCATCAAAAAGAGCAAAACAAACTGTTCCCCGAATCACAATAGCCGCCGAGGATTATTGCCGAAGGCCGCACACTTTTACAAGGGGTTTTTTAGTATATTATTTTAAAAATATTTAAATTTTATCTCAATCTGTGATTTGTCTCCTTCTAACATTCTGTTTCTTCTTTATCTTAGCATTTGTCCATTATTAAGGGTCAATTTTTTTAGTCCGCATGCTATTGTCTAAACATTGTGGTTTGTGTTGTGCTAAATTATGCTGTACCCTCAAGTAGTGCTTGATAAGTCCTAATCCTTAATCACTCATTAAAAAACGTTAATTTGGACCATATTTGATTGGGACTGTGTAGGATCTTGTTAGAAATAGTTATCGGTTTTAACTTACACACCTATGATCTTTATCTACTGAATAAAGTATGTAGTCAAACAGGTAATTAATGAAATGAAATGCGGGTTTAAATAACACAAAATAGATGGATAAGTATTTTATGAGCGCCGTGAGCACCAACAATCACATTCAAATCAGGGTATCATAAGGATCTGTTCTTAGACCACAATTATATATTTTAAAAACTAAAAATATGGAAAATATTGTAAAGTCGTCAGGATTGCAGCCTCACTATGCACAAATTTTCTTCTTATGTAAGCCGGATGAGACAAAAGACAGATATACTATGGACATTGACACCTTAAAGACAAAACATAATCCAGAAAATAATAAGTTATTGATACATTTATTCAGTTTCTACATGTACGCGAAGCGATTCGCCGCGTACTTGGGGAATGTGGTGGGATGAATATTTGGCGAGAAATGGGATAAAGAATAGGAAGGTTAAGAGGAATTACGAGACGAGAAATGGACTGTATTGGTCGAGAAAGGGAGGAACGTTTCGAGTCACCTTTGTCTCTCGGCGCCTTTCCAGATGTCACCTCACCAAACACTTAATTCACTCGGTTGGCCCCCAACACGTGATAATACCGTTGTCCGGTGGTAACGAGACGAGAGAATGTTTATAGGATGCACATTTAAATACAAGACAAAAATTTACGCGGCAGGAAGCGAAAAACCTGTCCTGTGGCGCTTAACGAGATAGCGAGACTTGTCGAAATGAAAGGTAAACTGGTACTGTGGTACTGTGTGTAATAGAGACAAATCAGTGTTGCTACATAAGAAAAAAAACAATATTCTGTAAAAATCGATTTCTGTGCCAACGTGATGTCACGAATATCGAACACTACACTACTACTATAAATCAAAAAAACTGTCACATCGTGTTTTTATCAACTTCAACCGATTAAAAGTATTCCTCCTGAGGTAGCCCGTGACCTCATTGTGGTGTAACTGTGGATTAATGTAACAGTTTTTATGACTGTGACTTATTTATTGAATGCGGCAGCACGGATACATCAATATTCATCCAAACATCAAATCAAAATTTTCACAAACAACATCTTTTTTGCGTTAATTATGTTGCCTCTATTTTATTGTGAGGGAATACAAATCGTGTTGGTTGATGTAAATTGTGACACATGACATAGCGCCTCTTATCTTCAAGAGCTCTGCATTTCGGACAACTTGGACAGTGGACACCAATCTCTGGGGTCAGTCTCTACTTCAAGTGTAGGAATGTTTGTAGAATCGATCAACCATTTCCAGAAGACTAAGTTAAATGAACAGGCATTTGCGATGGCAGACCCAAAAAAGTGGAATTCTATACTCTCCGTAATGCGGAACAGTGCATCAAATATATTTAAGAAATATTGAAACCTTACCTTTTGAAAAATCATTCCCATGATTTCTAATTTTAATTACAAGTGTAGGACTACACACAGCTTTTGAGTGAAGCAACCTTGAGGTGAAATTTTTACGAAAATGGTGCTTTATTTGTAAATTATCAATTTTTGTTATAATTATTCTTATTGACTGTATTAGTTTATCCAGGACGTCATAAGAGGTCAACTGCTGGTCACCGCAGAATCATAGGTTGTCAATTTTGATTGGTTTGATCTGGAGTTTTCAGTATTGTTGGTTGCCATTCAATTGTCGGTCTTTTCGCTTAATAAATTATCAATTAAATTGATTCGCTGTCCTTATGAGGTACTTTCCAGGTGGGTCTATTACGCTGGCTCACTGCAAATTTTGTTAGATATTTAAATACAAGCTAGGTTTTCTAGGATTGTATATATTTCTGAAATATTTTTAAATATCTAAATATAAATATTGTGACGAGATGGTGAGAACGGCGTCATGCAACGCAAGGTAAGTCATCTATGACCGCAATCTCTCGAAAGTTCTAATACATTCCATTATGCACTAAAAAATTACTTAGAAATCGTCTAGAACTCTCTAGAATAAATCCCTCGAAGGAATTCATCTATAAAAGGTGTCACGCAACGCGGGGAGCTCATTCGTGAATGTAACAAGTGCGAAATTTCAGTGTTAGAACTAGTGTGATCAGTGATTCGTTGCGGTGATATTACAATACGCGATATTATAAGCGAGCGATCACAGTGTAACCCCAGACCAGTGGTATCAGTAGTGAATAAATAAAGGAAAACCGAGGCAAGAAGTCTTTCCAGAACGAACATTGAACGGAGTTAACTAGAACGTAATCAAAGCAATAGGATCAACGCTAATTTGTGCGAATTAAGGAACAGTACAATAATAAGTGTGTGAAATGTTTTCATTTGTCTCCCAAAGCTACGTCCCGTGACAATTTATTAAAATCAATACAATTTTTGATAAAATCTCTCGGCTCATGCCCCACAATTTTCGCACGCCTCAAGAAATATAACTTTGATATAAAATTATATTTCCTAAATATATCCTCCGGCAGAAAAACTAGTTATAAATCTTCCGAGAAGACTTTCGACAGTATTCCCATTTGTCATGGATTTCTCCCACTTCTTTATCGCGCGCTGAAAATTTATTGACAGTTTCTAGGTATATTGAAAATATCCGACAAGGAATAATATACCGTAAAGACATTGAATAAAGCCAACCGAGGGGTGATCGGCAACTGCTGGATGTCGAACCAATTATTCAAAATTGATTTGTTATTTTTAGAATCATCTAAAAATAAAGGTTGAGGAATGAGGTGACGGATATTAAAAGCAAAGGAGGAATCGTTTGATATCAAGGCGTTGTTAGCTTCTACTAGATCTTTGGACTCAATACGCGATGTCAGGATCTGCCAGCCCTGGTTGTGAATTGTGGTCTGGTTCACATTCTTTACAACACCATACCATATTATATCAACACCATCAATTGTATTGGCAATATCTAATGGCTCTACACCCTTAAGATGCGTCAATTGCGAATGTGATTTATTTTGTTGATTTTTACCCTTTTACTCAAAAATAGACAAGACGTAGATTTACGAATCTCCGTCTTAGGCCGGCGCCACGCCGCGCGGATGATGCAAAATGAACGATCAAAGCCTGTCAACACCGAATGTTAAAGACCTGGGTGTTAGATTTGTGAGCAAGCTAACATTTCACGATCACATAGAGGCGATTATTGGTAATGCTTTGAGAATGTTAGGATTTGTTGTGTGTACTGTCAGGATTTTCGAGAATACCCACGTACTGAGAACTCTTTACAACTCCTCGGTGCGAAGTAGACTCGAGAGTGGCTGGATGATCTGGGAGCCACATGAGAGCAAGTACTCTCTTATGGTGGAGAAAGTCCAAAAGAAGTTTCTGAGATATTTCTACATAAGAGAGTGCAGGCATTATCCCTCTACCCAACCGAGTTTATCCAGGGTATGCTTGGCTACAATAGTTTAGAAACTTGAAGGAATGTGTATTTGATTACACGTATTTATCGATTGTTGTGCGGGATCATCGATAATCCTGAAATTATGCAGAGTATTGGATTGTATGTTCCTGATAATTACCTTAGAAATCGTCAGCATAGATTGTTTTACATTCCAATATCCACTTTCTTAAAGTACGGGTTTAGTTCTTCTCTGAAAAATTTTATACTCTGCGTAGGCGGCCCTCGTAGCGCAGTGAGTATGACACTGGCTTCCCACACCGAGGGCTCCGGGTTCGATTGCCGGTGAGGACACAATGTTAATTTATGTGATATACTCAAGACTGGGTGTTTTGTGATGTATTTCGCTTCTGTGATTGGGCCTCCTGGAAAACGCAGTACAGTCTAGCCGTTATTGTACGGATGCATGTTGTCATTTTCTCATCATATTTTTCTTTACTTCCAGGGATCTCCGGGGGAACAATATCACGGGGCTGAAACTGACGTCCTTCGAGTCCGTTCCTGAGCTGGAAGAGCTGTGAGTACCCCTGACCTAACTAATATTCATTAACGCATAGTACTACTACATGACCCTCATTCTTGGGATATTATTCAAAATATCTTCTTCCTGTAGCTGCATCTTTCTACTGGTGAATGTAGGTGTCTCCTATTTCTCTGTTTTTAACCGTTTTCATCCATTTGCCCGCTACTCTTTCGAAGTCAGCCAACATTTATTCTACCAGTCCAGTACAGGACCATCCTTTCTCACCGTCCAGCATCTGTTATGATCATCCAAGAATAATGGCTCTTTTCCACTTGATCACGCATGTTAAGTATCGCTGAATACTGTAGTTTTCTATCCAATCACTAAAGTAAGAATTAGAAGATGCCTTCAAAAACAAATAGCTACTAAAGTGTCGAGATGTTAATTTGTAGTCAATTTTTAAAAATAAGCTACTCAGGCAGGGTAAGTAATGATAACGTGCCGATTCGGATGCGAATATTCCATGACATCATGGGACATTCAGTAATATGTAGTATTCTGCGTGCCATCATTTAGAGAGTAAAAAGAGAATGCTAACAAAAAAGGATGACTCACATGTCTGAGGCAATATTCGCCAATGTGATCGATGGATCATATTGGTGATCAACGAACAAGCAGTGGAGGAAATAATCAGATCAAAATAATTAATCTTATAGTTATGTAGTATTTTGTTTTTTATCTCAATAATTTTATTCTCAATATATTGTCACTTCAGCACAGGTTCTCCTAGTGAGATGAACGGTTCCATTTCCTATGTCATGTATCAAGATGAAGATAAATAAATAAATAAATAAAATAAGAAGACAATCTTAGAAACAAGTTTATGTACGTTTTATGTAAATTACAACTACAATTATTTTTATGTTACAATCTATTTCGATTTTTATATTTTCTAGAAATAATGTGATGATTAACGTTTCGGTATTATTTGTTTGTTTAATTGGTTGCTTAATTAGACTACCCTGGGAGGGTCCACCATCCATCATTCCGTTTAATTGCACATTCCGACTTTACCCTCCCCCTCCGGTCCCACCGCTTTGCTAACCCCCCTGAGCCGTTCAGTCTCGCTACTCCGTTTAAAACATCCCTCAGCCCTCGAAGAAATTTTGAAATTTTTCTAAAAATTTTAAATGTCAGACTACGTTCTGATTTTCCCCGTGAGAATCTTTCCGGAAGCTTAAAAAAGATTAAAATTGCCCTGAAGGCAATACCACAGTATACTAAGAACAGTAATACGTCTTCATACAAACTGGCCGCTACCCATTAGAATGCGTGCGTGCTCGGCGCCGTGTACGCACGCACTGTGACGCACACATTGACATAGAATATGGGGGCACAAGGCGGCGGCAGTAAGAGCCGTGCCTTCGGTGCCATTCGCGCTCGCAGCCGCCGCTTTAGAAAAAAAATGCGCTTCCTGAAAAAAATGGTTTTTTTTATGTTTGTGGTGCTTTACTAAAAAGGTGTGTTGATTATCACAAAGACTGTGAGTTTTTAAAAGTCTACGTTGATGTTAATCAGCGTTCTTGCAATTTAAGTGCAGAAACTAAGTATAATAATTACATAAATTTTCGGGTTTCGTGTCTACCTTATGCGTCGGAATCCTAGACGCTACGAGTTAAAAGAAAAGGAGTAAAAATAAACCGACAACCCTAGCGTCAACACAAGAGTAGGCTAATAACTCGCCGACAGGTCGGAGATAAACTGCTGTTCTGGGTATACTGTGGCAATACCGAGTTTTCCGATCTTCCTTTTTCAAAATTTTCTTCAATTATTTCATCACCAGATGACGTAACGATGACAAAAATAATTAATAAATTAATCGTCATCTTTACCTTTATCGGACATGGTTCTTCATCACGAGTTTAAAAATAATATTATGGATGATTTATATAGGGCCGTATTCTTGAGTACTCATCTCAAGGGCGCCTGATATGTCTAACTAACTTAAGGAACAGTCCCCTATCTTACCCTTATCAAGATATTGAACAAGAATTTGATTTTATCTCTCTCCTCTCTCCTTTTATCACTTTTTCTTCATTATTTATTTTCTTGTGATCCTTTACTGTCGCTAGATTTATCATCTAAATTTGAATAATCGAGTATCCTCGGATTCCGGACATCCGGTGTTGTCTAATGAATCTGTCGCCCCTCGTCTTGTGCCAGCCCCGCTGCCTTGGAGATGGCGACCTGTTGTTCTCGCACTCCGAAGAAACCGTTAATAATTAAACTAAATTCCTTCATTAATCATCCCTTTTTTCCGGAATCATTCATAATTTAATTAATTAAAAAAATTGTATAAATAATACCATGTAAATTTCGCTTTTTTTTATTACGCTTCAACAGGCCAGAAGGCCCAATTACAGAAGCGAAATACATAACAAAACACCCAGGCTTGAGTAAATCACATAGATTAAAATTGTGACCTCACCGGGAATCGAACCCGGAACTCTCGGTGTGGGAAGCCAATGTTATACCCACCGCGCTACGAGGGACGATTTTATGTTTTTGTAAATTAATTAAAATTAAAATGTATCAAATTATTATTGATTTATACGGTAGTTAATAATAAAATAGTATTAAGCATCTACCGCAAATCCACTCATACCAATGTTGTGATTCTAATATCATTTTTTTATACTTAAGCACAAAAAATGTCCAGTTTTCATTCCATGATATGGTGAACCGACTGATTAATATCCACTCAATATAAATAATAACAACCGCTTAATAAAAATAATACAATTTTACAAAATAATAGTGGATAATATTGGACGTTAATGGATAAAATGCTAAAATCAACTTAAATGGTTATAATGATACAATGATAGATAAAATGCTAAAAAACAAAATAAAAAAGAACTTAACAAAGATACACACATACTCAGCATGTAATAATAATGAAATTAAAAATGAATCTTGGCGCAAAATCCTATATATAGGTTCGCCAACCCAGAAAATCTCCCACATCTTACCTTCCCTTATACGACCCGCATATTACACCAACAACAATTTAGGAAAAAATTTAGATAACTCAAAATCAAAAGTAAACTTTTTAGAAAAAAGCGGAGCATATGAAATCCCATGTGGTGACTGCAATATGAAATACATCGGTCAAACCGCGAGAAATCTTAAAATAAGAATAAAAGAACACCGTCGCGGTCTTGTTAGTAATTATTTTGTTAACCACATTATTAACACCAATCATTTTTTCCATTTCCATGCACTTAAACTATTACACCTTGTTAAATATAAAGGCCAAATAATGAGCAATCTCGAAAATTTAGAAATACAAAAAAAAATCTAATAAAACTCTAATCAATAACATAATATTTCAAAATTCTTCACCGCTCCTTACTTTATTCCCGTTAACTCAAACCCCACCCACAGCTAACCCCTTCTCCCCAAAAATAACTCCACCCATCTCTATCAGTACCTTAGATAATTAATTTTATTCTTATGCTTTAGTTTATATCATCAACTAGTCGTGTATTCTTAAACTCATTAGAGTGGTCTTAGACAAGTGATTTATTTATATATAATTATAATGTCATTCCACAATGTTAACGCCAATTCAATAAATAGTATTGAATTGAAAAATTAGTTTTGTATAAACTCTTTCCATACGGTGCGAAAATTGTAAAGCGCGTTTCGGTGCTGCAAAATTAACGAGCATGTAGCCATTTTTCCTTTTTTAAGTCGGATAAATATGAATATTCCACATTTTTTACTAAATTAAAAAGAAATAGTGAAAGATATAACTGAATATGTCCATCAATTGTTGTGTAAAGGTGCTTTTATGAGAGAAAACATTCGACGTAACGAACTAAAAGACACGTAGACCGACCAGCTGCTCAGCCGCTACTAAAGAGCCATGATCGGCAATTTACAAATCCGGCATCTTGCGCACTCTCCCCTACAATACGAACACATTGATAAATGAACGTCAGCTTATTCGAGAATAAAAATATTTTGTTGTTTCCGGAAAATATATATATATTTCAATTATTTTATTGAGTACATAATAGAAGAATAGCTTAAGTATAATTTCTGCATTTAGATTATTTACAGAGATATTCACATAAGGGAAAAGTTTCACAGTGCTGATAATGTAATATGTTGTAACATTTAATTAAATGTTGAAATCTGTTAATAAATAACAGGGGAAATGTTGAAATCTGTCAATAAATAACAGGGAAAAAGAAAATTAAAGTTAGTATATTTTAGCGCGGAAAGATTGACCTCCGATTCACCTGTGACGTCACACGGAGCACGAGCCGCAATGTACACCGGAAGAGATGACGTCACGCGACTCTACCGGACGGAATAAAATTATTCATGCAAAACGCAAATTTAAAATTTTACAACATTGTTAATTTTTGAAATAACTTAATTTTACTTTCACACTTTTGTTCCATTGCATTACTGATTCCATTAATTGAACTCCTCCATTAGAGACAATGTCAACTCGGTTTATAGCACCGGAGAGGAAAGGTTAAATTGAACGTAGTTATGCAGAAAAGCGCCAGGCCACAATTTTGGTAGAAATGAGATATTAATGTTATCGGACGAAGTAAAGTCAATTCTATGTTCTAATAAAACCAGAAAAGCGGATTTCGTACAAAAATTCACAGTAATCGCCTTCCGAAATATTTATTGATCGCGAAAACATTGTAAAATCTGCAGAAAGCGCCCACGCGACTTAAAACACTTTTAATATGACTATTCCTCAAAACACATTCACCAGAAAATTGCTAGAAAACAGTTATTTAGTTACATATTTAGTATTATTGTATATAACATAACATAAAGTAGCTCTGGCTGCTTTCTGCAAAATGCATAATTAGATCAGACAGATGAAAAAACATAAAAATTTCTAAAAATGTACACTTAAATCCACTTTATAGTTATTAGAAATTAGTATTTATACATTATTTATATTTTTTTGAAGTTAAGAATATTCTAGGTTTTGTGTAGATTTGATTATTCCATTTTTAGATAAAAGGGCCTTTATCTCAGTTTGAGTTTTTTGTGGCTGGCTGCTTTCTGCATAAATACATTCAATCGTGAAATGAATTAGCGGAGTAAGGTGACTGAGGGGCATACGATATGAAAGTACGTGTTGTGGCAGGGTCCTGTCCGACAACAAGCTGGAGGCGATCCAGGAGGGGGCGCTGCGGCCCGTGGCGCGCCTCAAGCGGCTGCTGCTCTTCAACTGCGGCCTGCGCAGCCTGCCCGCTCCGGCGCTGCGCCCCCTGGCCGCCCTCACCCACCTGTAAGTATTCATAATCTCTACTCGTCACTCTTCGAGTAATCATTCATTTATTCAAAGTGATTTTATTATTTGGGAGAATTAACATTTGCGAGCGTCGATCTTACAGCGGTACATCGTGACTCTCGAAGATTCTCGGGGAGACACAGTACAACAAGAATCAGTATTAACAAATGTTTTGTACATTTCATTTCGTATGTACGTGTGATGGGTGCGGAGATCTACATTCCGTGATTTATTTAAATTCCTCGCTACCGCATTGTTGTAAAGTAGATGTTGACGCAACACGACAAATATATCCTTGTTCCACCTGATTATCCTGTCCCTGTTTCTTCTGGCATTATCTCGTATCCGAGAGTAGCGAGCGAGTACTCGTAGTGACTTAACCAACCGAACAAAAATACTCGTAGCGACATTGCAATGAGTCGGTAAAGCAGTAAGCGGCCGGAGCGGCGTCCATTACGAGAAAAAAAGATGGCGCGGCGATACAAAAAGTGACGTTCAAGATACAAATTGTGACCACAAGCCGTCATCATATACAAATCTGCAATCGTACATTGTTGTGAAACTTTCCAATGTGGGTGATGATTACATTGTATTCTAACAGAATGTTAGTAAACTTAGTAAAAACCACTACCAGATTTACGGTCGACCGGTTTCGAGACGCACCCGTCTCTTCGTCAGGACCAACACTACACTACTATATTCACAACACTATACACCCCAACCATAGTATTGTAAAACTACCACCACTATTGATCACATGTTATTCTTGTCAGAGACAAGCGTGCACTGAAAAATTCAGGAATCTAACGAGAGAGAGTGAGAGGGGACGGGGTCTAAAGTGGGTGTTACCACATCATTGTATTATTTTTAACGCTGTGCGTAAGTTGACGTAAGTTATTTATAAGCTGCCGAAATTCCATTCCTTCAGGGTTTAATGAGAGTTGAATATTGGTATCCAGCTCAAAAATATTCAGGTAAGCCAAATCCTTATTCAAATCCTACCTAACATGCATCCTATCCTATTGGCTGCGCTAAACAAATACATATTAAACCATAATGATTACAGTCCCCTCGGGGATTCAATTCCCTACCAGTAGGTTTAGAGCAATAATCCATTATTGTACCAAACCTTCTTAGTCGACGTTCAAACGCCGTGGCGGGGTTCAGTTCTCGTAATTGATAGATCTTTCAGTGCGACGTACGCGCGAGATGACGGACAGGTGTGCCCAGTCGTAAAATTGCAAAGCGACAGATATCAAGCAAATTAATCGAGCAAAGTACCTAATTGGCGAAATAAATAAATACGATAAATATTACGAGAATTTGATGGAATGTTCTAGGGAAACTTAAATACGTGTTACCCAGTAGAAATAAAGTGTTCATTTACGAGTGATACATTACAAGATTTACTTATTTTAAGTGACTGTACACTGAATACTTAATTAATCATTAATTAATTAAGTGTTTTCATTCATTCCTTCTTAGCTACGATACGTATATAAACGATTCATTTTACGTACGCTGTGTAGGAATCGCGAACACAAGAACATCAAACGCGAAGTTTTGTGCTACCGGAAGGCTAGTGGCTCTGCGCGATCTTTTGAGATTTGAATGTTTTGTTTTCCGATATTCATCATCGATTCCAGCCATCGGGAAGCGAAGTGAGCTACATAAGGCGGGGACTCCGGACCCTCCCGGTGATTCAGGAGGGTCCGGGGTACGGGAATAGTTTAATGAGGTGGACGAAAATTATTGCCCAGCCAGTTCGGGGTGTAGTAAGAAAATTCGGAACATGAAATGTCGTAATAAAGTCCTTCATATAAAATAGCGCACACCCTTCTGAGATGAACGACTGCGTCCAATATTTCCGAGTGAAGTAGAAAAGCGTTCAAATTATAAGTGTAAGTAAAATGCAGTTGTGCATTGTGGTCCCGAACGAGCGACTGTGCGACTAGCAGTGGCTTTTGAGGAATAAACCAACTTTGAGAGCGCCAGACGTTCTGAAGATGGTTCTGCCCGGGTGGTGATTTTACATTTAAATGTGATTCGCATTGAGCCGAAACAGATATGGAAGAACTGTATTTATAAATCATGTACGATGACGGACGGATTGCTACCATCGCACACGGGTCGGGGATTGGAAAGAAATAATTTCCTTTTCCAATCGCCGCCGATAATGATTGATAATAAATGACACCCGAGATACACTGGGCCAAAGCTAACTATGACACAGTGGACAAATTGTACTTGCAGTTTTCCTGGTACGTCGGGTGCCGCTTCTATCGCAATTCTCCTGGCTTCGTTGAATCCAGAACAGTTGGTGTGTCTCTTCCGGAAGGCTAAATTGAACTGATCTTGAACACACAATGACACCTGACACGCTTTACAACTGTCACTGGGCGGATTTTTTAAAATTTGAATTCTGGCCAGCTGTCGGCGCAGAACACATCGGGCGTCAGCCCGACCAATCAGAATCATGGCGCGGCCCGCGCTCGGCGATTACGAAACAAATAAAATACTTCAATATCTTTTCGATTAAATACATATTTTATTATTATTAAGAGCTGTTTCATTCTTCTCCATGTGTGTGTTTTGTCAGAGACTTTTAGTATTAAAAGATACATTTTTATGTATATTTATACGTAGATACTTTGGCGCAGACGCTACATGCTTTGCTTAACGAGCTCAGAAATACAATATACCAGCGTTATAAAATTGGTCAATCTTATGTCGCTAGGTCATGTTTTGACAAAGGCTGTACAACAAGCACCAAAGTCTATCTTGAATTCAAACCAAAAAGGCGAAGGAGCTTGAGGAGAAGGCCAAAATTAAGATGGAGTGACATACCTACCTTAGAGATTCAGTAATCAATTAAGGAAGACCCTTGGGGAGGCCGAGACGGGTTGTACAGCCAAAAGTGATTATGATGATAAACACATGTATTGTCACGGGTCGTAGCCGCGGGAGGAAAATGAAAACACTGAAAATTAATAAGCGATTTATTAATTAGTGATTGTAACGCCAAAATATTTAAGTATTAAACTTAAATATGTTGACAGCTAAGAAATTAGCGTGAAAGTCTGCTCAGAGATAGCGCCAGTCATAGTTATAACACACAGGAATCTAACATAATATACTAAGAGATGGCGATACTTTTATTTGTAAAACACTAATAGAATATTACCAAAAATATTGAAGTACTTCAGAACACATGTAGTTTGGTATAACACTTGAAAATACATTATACTGATATCATACGAAGATTAAAGTGATTTTGAATCCGAGCCTTTAACCTTTGCTAACTGGCGTAATAAAAACGAGGCTCGCAAGGGATCTAGCAAGATATCTGCCACCATTAACATCGAAAGGATAGTAAGCCTACGAAAGATCTGCTCTGGCAATCCAGGAGAGGAGTTCGGGGTTAGTTGGGCCATCGAGAGGATAGTAAGCCCACGGAGGATCTGCTCTGGCAATCCAGCAGAGGAGCCTGGACAACTCCAGGATCATGTTTTAGATCATATGAGAGTATGGTAGAAAGTGCTTGAGCAGTCCATAATGTTGTTTTAAAGCGACATATTCCAACAAATACGTAAAGCCGCCGTACTAGGCGATTTCCCTGCTTAGCAGTGAGCTATGACTCATCTTTTTTGATTTGTACCCACGCCCCTGAAGAATTGTAATTAAATCATTTCAGCGGATAGACTGCCATCCGTTCGAGTCCGATACATAGTTAATTAATGAAAAAAGTATTTTATCACGAATTAAACTTAACGCTATTCTTAAAATGAAACTATTTGAACACACACTGGGAGCATTATATTTGAAATTCCTAAGAATATTCTAATTCTCGCTTGTTATATTTGCATTTATTTATTTTGCCAATTAGGTGAGAAATCATTTGATTATTTCGCTCGATATCTGTCAATCCAAAATTCCACAACTGGGCACATCGCTATCATTCTGTACGTACACTGCACCGATTGGAATGTTAAAACAAATCACTTGCGCAGCGCGGTGCTTCCTTATTTACGTGATACACTGTTCTTTCGAACTCCCTAGAAGATTATTTATCTAATAGTATTAAGGAGAAGGTTCCCGTCGCTTCTAGGCTATTCCAGGAATCTTTCAAAGGGTTTAGATCATATGAGAGTATGGTAGAAGGTGCTTGAGCAGTCCATAATGTTGTTTTAAAGCGACATATTACAAGGAATTCGGTCAGTAAGCAAATCCTTTTGCTTACCATTTCGTTGCAGTACAAAGACTGGAAAAGTTATCGTTATTGACTATTCAATCTTTAGGGAGTCAAACTCTCATCCCTCAATGATCCCTGTTTTATTTCTGTGTTGCCCTTGATTTTTAAGACAGACGCGCCATTGAATGCAATGTCGCTCCATCTTAATTTATGCTTTTCTAAGCTTCCACGTTAAGTCGGTTTAAAATTAAGTAATGACTTCGGTAAATGCTGTTCGGTTACCATCGTAACGCTGCTGACCACAATCTTCCTTGATTATTTTTTAATCACAACTCGTCATCAAATTGGTCTTATGTATGTGTTGTACAATACTTGCAGTTGGGATTCATAATTATAGATAATTTAAAATAAGTGTTTCAAAGAAGGAAGGAGTAAGGTGCCCATCTGTGTGCAATTACGGTCTATAGGGAAGTGCTTTTGCTCATTATCCGAATTTATAAAAGAAGCGGAGACGCCCACCGTCTATATTTCATGCAGGTTCCTAAATAACATCTATGCACTTTTTGGAATATAAGGTCTCGAGAAGAGGAAATTAAATAGTAACTAAGCCAAATTTAATTCAAATTGTTCAAGGTTTTTTTATGAATGATTTTAATAATCGCCTTAAATTATCTCTGCAGAGTTCTTGACTTTTCGTTTGTTTGTTTCATTAATTGGATTCCTGAGTTGTTTATATAAATAAAGTTGCCATAAAGTAATTGTGCTGTTTTGAAGAAATGGATACTAAATCTTGGAACGATGTGTAAATAGCCGATTCGCTGTATTGAATTATGAAATACAAAATGAATACCTCTCAAAACGATACCATGTAGAATTCCTGCAATGAAAATTACGCTTTCCCTCTCAGAAAAACACATGAAAAAACCAAAATGCGTCAACAAATGATGACTGATATGAATATCGTTATTTCTTCAGCTTCGACAGTCGAGAACCTTGTGTCGGCCTTTCAATGCAGATATCTTGAGATGGTCCAAGCTTCCTTCACGTCACAAATACTACGCAAAGAAATGTAACTTTTGAACTCCCAGTAATTAAATCATCACAAAATTTACTGAATTCAATTCCGTTCATTCAATACAAAAAATGTGCATAGGCGAGAAGAAGCGCTAGCGATAGTTTTTTTGACAGAATATATTAAAAAATTTTTTTTTACCATAAGCCGTCTCAGTGCCATCTAGCGTCAGGTTTCGCAACAAACAAGCAGTGTCACCGTCGACACACATGGAGATTCACAACCCCTTTGAGAGAGGTTATTGTTTTTTAATATTTACTTATATTTATAATTAGACTATTATCTATATAGAGATATATATAATTAGACTATTATGTCGCCTTACCATCTTTTAATGGTTTGTATTTGGTGCCATCATTGTTTTGTAATCTTTTTGACACGGGTAAATCTAACTGATGACATTTATTTATGGAAAATTATCATATAATTAAGCGATGTGCTAATGGGAGAAATGCGAAGAATGACGAGTCATGTTGTGAAATTTGGTGAAATATATTATGGAGGTTATTTTATGGAGTATAATATGATAAAGAAGGGTACAAAAAATATTGGTTTTATGATATTTGTACAAAAGTTCGGAGTTTGAGGCAAAAACTCGCTCGAAAGTAGAATGTACGTCGGTAGATATTCGGTCATATATTCGGATTTGGGAGATTCGAAGTCCCAAAGCCCGAGCGGTCGGACATTGCATTACCATAATACCTCTCAAACATCGCGATCCGGTATCTGAAATGTGTCTAAAGCAGAATTGTATTTTTATGTTACCGTTATACACTCGGGAAGTTAGTCTCGCCGGGGTGATTTAGTGTCCGATGGAAGCGGCGGAATGAATTGTGCGACTTATCGCGACTAAAGTTATCGTCCTCCTCGTAGGTAATCCAGACTACAATCTAGAGTGATGAATAAACTTTTATTTCCATCAAACCGATAGTCGAGGGTTGCCGGGGGGCGGACAAAGATAAAATCCCACTCCTTTCGCATTTTCACCCAACGGAGTGGATATTTTTTGTGAAAACGCGGATTTATTATATCCAGCATCCCCCAGAGCCCTCTAATACGTGAACTGTAAATATTCAAGAGTTCTATTGGGTGCGCCTTCATACAAACTCCTTATTATTTATTAGAATATACGAGTTAGATAATGTGACATTTTTCTATCCGCCTACCAAAGGTTTTGTATTATGTATGTATGTGTGTGGACCAAAAATTCATCCGAGCGGTAAATTTTGGACAAAAAAATATTTAAGTATATTGGGAAATGTGCACAATTTTTCGCAACACAGAAGTGCGAAACGAAGAATGTGCAACATTTGGTGCACACAATAAAATGTTGGACAATGTTCGGTCTATTAAGGCAAACCTAAATACTGGTTACGCATATTTCTTTCTGTATGAGGGGATTGGGAATTTGTGTATGGACGAATATGCATAAGGTGTGCGACCGCATACCCGCACACCTTAGAGGGAGCATTGCCTTGTACATAATTTTGGCATTAGTTTCTAGAAGCTAGATTAACCAACAGTTGATCGAAATGTCGATGAATGGTCAATGTGGCGCAGTCCTCTTTATTTACTTAGTTCCAGGTATGAACTGTTTTTTGTTTATCTCAATGACGCTCGATCCTAGAATTTCTATAAAAAATTTGAATACGAATATTCTCTAGATATGATAGCCTCTCTTGTTGATCTACCGTGATGTCGATCTTCAGTAATTCACTTCCGCTACTCTGCCGCCCAGTTGTAAACTCCTAAAAACTCGCATAATACAGGTGGCGCAAAACAACCGTTATTATATATAATATACAATATTTTAAATTTATTTATATTTTTTATTTTTATTTTAGAATTTTGTGAAAAAATCTTAAGGAATTTGAAATGGAACAACTACACAACAGAACAGCGATCAAAAATTTCAATAATTTCTATCTGGGTCCATTGATTTTATACAGGGTGGCGCAAAACTACCGTTATGGTTTGAATGTTTAATAAATAATTAATTATTATTTTTTAATTAATTAATTTATTTATTTATTAATATTTATTTCAGAATTTTGTGAAGAAAACTTGGGGAATTTGAAATGGAACACCACACAACAAAACACCGGAAATTTTACGAAAAGTTAGGCAAATGTACTGGAAAGAGCACGAATGTGCGAAGCCAAAAATGGCCTCCACTTGCGGGATATAATTTTTCACACTTAAGCCAAAAATATTCCCCATTAATATACTATCGAAGAAAAAAGAATTAACCATTAAATAAAAAAGTTATTAAACATTCAAACCATAACGGTAGTTTTGCGCCACCCTGTATATTAGATAAAAAATTTGACTGCCGCGTGAATTCAACCTTACATTTCGGGTTGACCATAGAATTTATGGTTAGCGGAAATATTGACAAACACAGAGAACTACGTGTCCGTACATATACATACTCGTGTGGGGTGTCACAATATACGAGTCCTGATGATCCGAAACGTCAGCTAGAAAGGTCGTAGAAACACGGCAGAACATCCCAGAAAACTCAAACCAGAAGTTCTGAATCTGAAACTTAAACCTAAATGTGAAAACCTTTAAACGACATTATATTATTAATTGTTGTTCGTTTAAAATACCAGATGAAGAAATTTTAGTTAAAAGAAATCGAAAAAATGGCGTATCTCTGTTATTACTCAGTTATACTCTCAGTATATATATATTTTCTATTTCCTTCCATGGCGGTACTAAGTAGTTTACATTAAATTGCGCGGTAAAGATGTCTCAATAATATGTTTTCTTAGAAGATAGATTCCCGTTAAATGTATCGAATTTTTTTGGTCCTTAATTCGTTCAGGGAATGAATTTGATTATACTCCAGACAATAGCGTGGCCCGGCAAGGCCCGATAGCGCCGCTAGTATTTCACTTCCTCTCACAGAGGAGGTGCTCTACAGAGGGGAGGAGGCGGGGCTCAACACAAAGATGGGCAACTTATTTACAACTTCGCTGGAGCCGGCGAGCACTTTTATTCTGCTAACTTTATCGATCGCGCACATCTCTCCGACAGATATTACGCTTATACTAATATATGTCTTTTCTTTGTACACATAATTTTTTTTATTATTCCAAGAATATAAAGCCAGTTTTAGTTCACATAAATTGAGCCTAATTCTACTGGCAAATTTGGCGATAAGATTATATCTTCTTCAATAAATGCAAATTTACTTTGTGGTAACATTTTATATTATTGAAAATTAAAACAATTCACTTTGTTTGAACCACTAATTTTATTTTATAACACTCAATATATTTCGGGAACCAACGGTTCCTCTTTCAGGAGGATTCAAGGTATACTGACAATACAAGGTATACTTCAGGAGGATACAAAGGTATACTGACTGATACAAGGTATACTTCAGGAGAATACCAAGGTATACTGACTGATACAAGGTATACTTCAGAAGATACAAGGGTATACTGACTGATTCAAGGTATACTTCAGGAGGATACAATGTATACTTTGGTTGTGGCTTAAATAAAATGAATTGTTTTCATTTTTAATAATACTTAGATTATAAGTTTAATTTTATTATTAATTCAAGTGCACCTACATATTATTACACTTCTCACCAAAAATACTCCACGATCAACAGACTTTCCATCCTAGGAAACGAGTATGCACAAATTGCAAACTTTCTCAGCGTGAACTTAAGTCGTTACTGGTATCTCCTTAACGAATTTTTTACAGTAATTTATTTGATTAATCATTGTTAATACATATATGAATACATGTCTAAGTTCATATTGATATACAATTTTTAATTGTCTTTACTAAATTTGGGACGTACTTAGCAAAAATATGTTTTTTTTAAACATTCTGTCACAGAGTATAAAATTATGAAGTGATGAACAAAACCCCGTTTTATGTGAGAGGATTGGATCAGAGCAGAAGTATGTCCCTCTTGCGTCTATTTAAGGTACATTTTACATATGCATTATTCTTGCATAATCAAATCACCCAGCGTACAAATAAACAACAATACAACAAATATTTTCAAAGATATTATTTTATATATTTCATATGTATATATGTATGTACATGTATACATTTTTAAATAATCATGCATTGTGATATATATTTACATATGTAATGTACACTGTTATCTAGATATGTATAAGATTTTTTTTATTGTAAAAGGTATAAACCGTAGAAATAAAATAAAATAACATTATGTTTTCTCTTTTTGTGATGCGTTACGTCATGCATTTATAAATCTTGAAAGCCCTGCCAATCGGTCTCGAAGTAAATCAGCAGAAGACCAAATACATGGCCGTTGAATACACCCGACAAATCCCAATACTCTCATGTGGTACTTTGGCAGATGATTGTATTGTATAATAAATCACATTGGTGTCACCAGTGTAACGGACATGATTTGATATAATGCGTGTATTCGCGAAAGAATCAGTGCGATTATGCACCTCTGCCGAAATGCACAATCAGTCTGATGCAGAGGGCGTGTGAATGAATGTGTTTTGCATGAAGGTGTATGACAAGGCTGAGCGGGATCTGATACAGGATGAATAGAAAGAATATACGGAAAGCGAGTTTGAGCGTGGTATCGCGGGCGCAGTCGGCGAGAGAATGGCTTGGTATTTTTCCGGCGCCTCGGGTTTCTCATTGGACGGTATCCCTAGAGCGCGATTGGTCCGTTTGGCACGCTCAAGGTACTAAAGTCCGGGCAGGTCTGGCTCCACCACAGTACCAAAAGTCACGTACAGACAGACAGGAATAACATTAAAGAAGAGATCTAGAAGCGCACAGTATGTGCTCCAGACAGTTGTCCTGAAATATTAGAATATTAGTAGGTATACAAGACGCTCAGCCACGCAACTGAGACACGGGTGCTGATTTGGAAGACTTTTGTTTTAAACTGGACCTTTTGAAAGGAAAATGTGAAGGCGTATCTTTGGACCGGTTCTAGATAATGAACTTTGATGCAAGCGCTACAGCAAGCTAAACGTCACAAAATTGATAAAACTGGGAAAATTTCGGTGGAAAGGTTATGTGGAGAGAATGACTGAACCACACACAACAAAATTTCTACTGAATTCAATACCAATAGAGCGAAGGAGCTTAGGAAGGTCAAAACAACGATGCAGCGAAAATGTTCTCAAAGACATATCTGGCTTGGAGATACAGAACTGGAGAGAGCTGGCGTAAGACTGGGATGAGTGGAGGAAGACTCTTGAGGAGGCCAAGACCCACCAGGAGTTGTAAAGCCAATAGAGCTGATGAGGATGATGATATTGAAATTTAGAGTCTATTAATATGTTATGTTAAACACCAGCCGATATTTTTTATGTATCACGTAGTTTTACATTTATGTATTTCATATTTATGTATTTATTTTAGACAACTTTAGTTTAGGGTATGAAGTTAAATGTTATAAACATTTGCAGCATGGAAAAGATATTGAAATTTATAGTTAGAAAGTACACGTTAAAATTTTTGTACCATTTTTGTATATTTTAATGCTTAGTTCAACTTTTTTAAATCAAAAAGATTTTAGAGGAAATCAATGCTAGCTAGTTATGCTCTCGCATGCAAAGCCAGCGTTCTGCCACTCGCACTGTTCTATGTACTCCTAGACTAAACTAGACTAGACTAAATTACACTAGACTAGACGGTGTGGTGGCACTAAATTGTTATATATTTAATTATGATTATGTTGATTTTTTATTGAAATTTGCGATTTACTAATTAATTGAAATTAATTAATTGTACTAGGCCCTGAGGGCGGCAATATGATTTTTGTTGAAATTATATAACAAATAATTATAGTTAAAATTTTAATATTTATACTTATTTTTAGTAAAGATTTCCCTTTTTCCCTTTTTAGTAAAGAAAACCCTCTGGTGAAGAGCTTTAGGTATTTATAATAGAATATTTTCACGTCTCGCTCGATTTATTAGCAGCGGAAAATGCAGAATAATTGGCGAGCTCGAAACCCGCCAACAAGATACCTGGGGATGGAGCGATGCTCGAATCAACACGAACAAGTAGTAATATGAGTCGGAAAATAATTTTACTACAGGCAAAAAACAACTCAAAAATATTCCACGTAATTGCAAAAAACATACAATAAGAATGTTATTAGGTTTTATGGTCAATTTTCTGGTTTTTGCCTTTTGGGGAAAGCCGTAGAAAGCTATCCATACGGTATTGCAAGCCAATAGATAACCACAACACCAATACATCATCCCTAATAATGGACCCTGCAAGGGGATACGAGCGTTAGCCAGAAAGGTCGTAAAAACACGGCATAATACCCCAGAAGACATACACTAGAAGAAACATATAATAGTACATGTCCGCTTTTTATATGTATATGTGGAAATATCTTTTTCTTCAGCCTTAGAAACGAAATATAAAAAAACAAATATACCGTTATTTCGCAAGAAATAATTTCATTTTTTTTAATTTGAAAATAAAACAGATTTGTAACCGCACGGTTGTAAAGATCACAATCATGATCCAATTTTCCAAGTTTAAGTGATCTGGGTAATGGTTAATGAATTATTATTAATAAAAAGAAAACACTTTGTATAAAACCATTATTTATTGATTACCAACATGTTTTTTGGGTTAATGGTTCCTTCATCAGGATACACTGTATACCTACTAAAAATAAAATTCGAAGTATAAACATTAACGAAAACAAGAATAACTATTAAAAAAGTAATGCAAAAACAAAGAAAAATGGTAATTATTCGCAAAAAAGCAACTGGCAATTTATAGTATTTAACTTTTTATTAACACTTTTGTTTTTCTTAATGTCAATACTTCGCATGTTAATTTTTTAGTGTACGTTGTCTACTGATGAAGGAACCATTGGCCCCAAAACATATTAATAATTAAATAAATAGTGGTTTCAACGCTTTGTAACATTTTTTTAACTAAAATAAATAATGTTACCGCAAAGTTGATTTGCAGTTATTGAAGAAGTAAATAAATATATGAGAACATTCTAACATTTTCGTGGTTGAGATAATATTTTGACAGCGTCGACGAACCCTGAGGCTGATTTACGAGTATTAGTATAATATCGGTAGCGGTGCATGGCGCTTCTACTACTATCAACCTGCCTCTTCATCCCTTAACGGGAACCTTCGGATTTCTCTTACCTATTTTAATACACATTCTTCTCACCGTGATATCTTCTTCTTCTTCATCAGCCTTCCACTGCTGGATACAGGCCTCTTCCTTATTTTTCCATTCTTCCCCGTTGTTGGCTAATTGTAGCTATTTCTTTCCCCCCACAGCGACAATATCATCGGCCCATCTCTTTTGAGGTCTTCCGATGCCTCTTTTATTTTCCCAGGGTCTCCATTTCAGAACTTTGGGAGGCTATCTTGTAGTACCCTGTCTTGCAACGTGTCCTGTCCATTGCCATTTTAGCTTCGCTACATGATCCATGATATCCACTACTCTAGTTCTGCGCCTAATTTCGTCGTTTCTAATTCTATCTCTTAGGCTTACTCCAAGCATGGATCTCTCCATGGATCGTTGCGTGCATTTGAGCTTTTCTACACTTTTCTTTGTAAGAGCCATAGTCTCCAATCCATACGTCATCACTGGCAGTATGCACGATTCAAAGGCTTTTCTTTTTAGGCTAATTGTATTAATGCCAAACACCTTCAAAAATGAACCGGAATTCACCGTGATATGTACAAGGTTTATTAAATATTAAGAACTACGGCTTAGCGCGGCTGTATCGTGTTACCTTAAGTGCACCTCGTATCGTTGGCTCGTCTATTCGATTATCATAAATCAAGCTATGCACTCCGCATGTGCATACATACAATGCAGATCCGGCTTGATATGTTGAGTGTTCGCGACGTTTAAAATTGATGCATCCTTCAGAATCAACGCGGGTTACGCCCATAATAACCATTTGCTGACGCAGAAACTTGGGCCGCAACTCCATCAGCAGCCTCGGAGACCTCGCGCTCCTCCGACTGCGCGACTTGAGGAGTCTGATGCTGCAGAGAAACCGGGTAGCGGAGATACCGACCGGCGTCCTGGCGCGCGCCCAGCACCTCGAAGCGCTGTGAGTATTGACTGGCACTCGGGCGCCGACTCGACTGGCGCTCGGAGCTCCCGACTGGCGACACGAGACAGTCGGTACAGTTTTACGATCGACGTTCAGCCGAGGTTTGGTTACATTTGTCACACACAAGTTCAATAGTATATTTAGTTTTATTGAAAAAAGTGTTTTTTAATTATTAATTACACTTGTGTTGTCCGATAACTAAGTGTTGAGTTAACAATGATAGCACACGAGTGTGATACTCCATTTTTACTTTTAATTATGTATAAGGTTGCATCTTACGCTTTACTTGTTTCAAACACACATGTTGCATCACCCGCAAACCTCCTATTTTATGTTACGAAACATTCTACTTTAAATGCAGTTGTTTGACCTTAAAATAAGATTCTCTACTTTTTTCTTCTTTAACGGTTTCACGGGTCATGGAAGTCCAAATGTATTTTTTTTTTAAATATCAAAATATTCCAAAAACTTAATTTTGAGCCCTTGAACCGAACACTTTCCGTCATAATATGGTAAGCGTAAAAATCAAATTTTACACGGAGGTTATTGATGGAAGAGTTAACTAAATTCAAGTAAAGATAAAGTTTATGTTTTCCATCCATTGTAATGAGATACGGGAGGAATTTGTTTTAAAATATATCGCGACGTGGTTTATAAATTTAATCTAATTTAAACTGTAGGTTGCGAGGAGATTTTTGCACTAACAATATTTTGTCGGAAAGAGCCAAATATCTATCTATAATAACATATTATTTTTTATGTAGGATTGTAAATATTACATACATAATTTATGACAAAATCAAATCTAATTTAACCTCTGCACTGTATAGTCAGTTAAACGCGCAGATCCAAGAATCCTCGTAGGAAAACGAGTGGGAAAATGGCTTTTGATTCTGGCCTGCTTATTGTACTTTTGTGTTGTTGGTGAGTTAGTGCTACCATGAGTGTGCTTTTGCTATTGTGTGCTATTCATGTGCATCCGTGAGTGCGCTACTGCTGTGCGTCAGTGAGTGAGCTACTATTGCGATCCGTCAGGGTGCTACGTGTAATTTTCTGAGTGAAATTAGATTAATATCTAAAACTGTGAGTGACATGTTTACATAGCTAAAAATTACTTTTTACTGTATTGAATTCTTATATTTTAATGGAATTATATGATTTGATAATCCGCAAGCAGATATTAATATAGAGAATCATTAGAAAGCTTCCAGTAATTACAAGTTTTCTTTGTGTACTTAAACAGCTAAATCTCTAAAAGTTTTCACACAATTTATTAGATAAACATAACATTCTTAACCAGGATCCACGAACTACTTACATCTTAACTAGGGTCTACCGCAAATATAAATATATAATAACAGTCTACTTATAAAATCATACAAACGTTTGTTTCATTCAAAAATACATTCACAGATTAAAAAATAAAATTGTACATTAACTAAATCCCTTCTATAAGCGAGAAAATTAGGTCAGAGCGGAAGTATATCTCCCCTCATGTATATTAAAGATACAATTATACTGCAGTTAAAGTATTCATTCTTGCATAATTAAATCCTTTAGAGTAAAAACATATTTTTGTAATAAAACGCGATTTATTTACTAAGGCATTTTACTTATAATCAATATTAAGCTCTGACCTTTTCACAATTGTTGGTTTCGATCCAAATTCCTTGCGCTGTATAGCCGTCTGAAAATCTTTGAGTAATAACTGTCCATAAAATGGCTTTTCTTTCCGAACCTACATATTCTTTTTTCAATAACTCGTTTCCGAAACAATTCTTCTCAATATAACCTCCGCTTACTCTTGGCTCAATAGTCAGTTTTTATTTTTTAGCCAAAATTCTCAGCAAACTTAGGTATTGCTTTCTACGGATTGTACAGAAAATCATAAGCATCCCAATTATATAATTTCGTTGTGTGTCCGTCCGTCCGTCCATCTGTCTGTCTGTTATTATTTATTTTTTTTCCTTTTTTTTCTTTATAGTGATAATTTTTTTCGTTATTATTAGTAACATTTTTTACATAAATAAATTAAAAAAATATTCCTTAGGAACCGAAATGTTAAAATACCATCATTTTTGACGGGTTTCAGCTAGTACATATTATATTTCCGTATCCCCGTACATCTGGTATTGTGGGGCAAGACGTGACATAACCTAACCTTGTCTAACCTGAGACTATATTATATTTTAACTTATTACTTTATTCGTGCTTGAATTATGAAGTTGCCGAGTGTGCAGTTTTTCAGTGCGCAGTAGCCCGGTCACAGTGACAAATTAACATTTCGGCAAAATCTGTTGATTTAACAGTTTATAAGTATTACCATATATGGGGAGTAGAATAGAAATTGCCTAAGACAGAATGCCTGTACAAACTTTTGCGGGGAAATATAAAATATTAATAGGAAAATAATTAAATTTATATTTTAAATTATAATTAATATCGAATCGAATCTGATCTAAGGTTTATTATTTTAATCCAGACTCATTCTAAAACCGATATTTTCAACTGATAATAATAATAAATTTTGCCATATATCGCTGTTATTTGTCCTGTCTTTATCTATCTTATATCTAACGTGTATTATAATTGAGAAGACTAAAACTTTTCAATGACAGAAAATGAACTTATCTTAGTAGAAATAATCCACTATGTTTACGATACGTGAAGGTTAATTACATTTTGTGAGGTGTAAACGTTTTTGAAATAGTTTAAAGATATTGGAAGCGAATTCCAAAATCTGAGAATCTAGAAACTAAGGTCAGACTTAAGACGCATATGTGTCAGAAAGTATATGAAGCAGATGGGAGTTAATTGATTCTTCATCCACGCTCCGCGCGAAAAGGTACCGTAAGCGGCACGAGTTGGCGCTTTCAGCCAACTTCGGGACGCCACAAGTGTTGAACGATAGCTTACAGAAAGAAATACATAAATAAAATGCTAAGATATGAAGATAAAGGTTGTTAGGTTAAAGTGAAAAGTTGCGACAAAAATCACAATGTCTAAGTATTTTGCCAATAAGTGCAAGAAGGTCTACTTGTACTACAATATTATTTCTTAACCCTCCATGCATCATAAGTCACGATGTATGCGAATATACATAAATTTATTTTTTAATACATTTTTTTTAGATGTCTCCATAATAATTAAACTTTCATAATATTTTAAACAACCATCTCCAATAAATTTAATTTTACACACCATATTTTTGTATAATGTTCTAAGAACAAAATTACTGGATTTTGTCCACAGAGGGATAATTTAGATAAACAATGGGAGTCTCACAGAGACGAAGCTATTTATATTGGAAAGTTTCTGTGCATGGAAGTCTTAATTGTCTGTTTACAGAGCTTATGACTTGTTTTAAGGCTGCTTTGTCATTACTTTACGCAATGTAACGTTCACCGTGTTCATACAAGATCAACTACACATATATAAAAATGTTAAAGTTGAATATGTACTATTATGTCGGTATTTCATTGACATTATTGAGCTACGCCATCTAAGGTTTAAACTCGTCATTACCGTGATGTGACAGTATAAAGAGGCGAGTTGCTGCAAGTAGACGAGAGTGAATCTGCGACTATGATGTAAGAAATGTGCAAATAATTTGACATTAATATTCCTGATCGTTTTCAGGAACCTGGCCTACAACCGGCTGAGTGACATCCCCTACGGAGCCTTCTCCTCCATGCACCACCTGGTTTTTCTGTGAGTTCTTCTTTCTTATCCACTGCTTGACAAGGCGCATTTTCTACATTTGTGAATCGATTAGAATCATATTTTTGGATGGCAGGTATTATTTCATCATAATAATATTTAGGCTGGATATTCACTGCAAATGCATATTTTGACGTTTTTATATCAGAATATTTTTTTTATTTATATCAGCATGTTCTAGACTGCAATTTTTTTAAGGAAATAACTTAGGTAAAACCTTTTTTCTTAAATAAAAGAAGTAAACTGAACATTATTTACAATAATTAAGAAAATATAAGCATTAATCGACAAGCCCCGCAAAAATTCGTTTTTAGTGTTCTAGGCGGAAAAAAGTTTTAATGAATATTTATACATACGTACATACGCATAATATTTTTTTATATGTTTAAAATTCTTTTCATTATCTTGAATCCGTACTTACAAAATTAAGAAATGTTCAACATTAATAATGTTATAATGTTTTAAATTTGCAATAAATTGTTATGTATTTTGTTGATTTTAAAATGATTTTATTCATATTATTATGATTTTAAAGAGTATATTCTATTTATTCCCATATTTTGAGGCTTTATTCGCTAATAAAAAGTTACTTTTTTATTAAAAACATATTAATAATTATTTAAAAATAAAATTTCCAAAGTATGAAATGTGCCAATAAAGAAAATAACATTCTTACTTAAAACTGAACCCAATATCCCAATTATAGTGTCTTCGGCTTGCTGTAGAGACATGCGTATATTTAACGTATCATGGCAAGTATTTAATGTTCGTAACGTGAACATGTGTGTGAATTGGCACATGAACTGGACAGCAATTAAGCGTGAACAGCGCAAGTGCCACGGAATGCATAAACACAGACACACGCTATTTCAATCACGGTATTGCCAGCCAGCAAACGTAACTCTGACAATGCTACAACCTGCTTTCGGCATTGTATTGCAAGCCAGTACTTAACCACAGCATCATCAACACATATAATTACACTCGTCACTCGTCGATGTTCATGTTAGTCTGTGTGTCAATAATTGTTATCATTTTTTTTAGTTTTATTGCTCGCCATTGCGTGCCAATTCGTACATGATCGTATTGCATTTATGCAATCAATATATCTTCTGTGTGTAGTTTTCTGGGATATTATGCTGTGTATATCTGACCTCTGGCCGACGTTTGCAGGATCCATGATAGAGTCAAGATTAATTACAGGCTTACAGTACCGTGTCGAAAGCAGGGTGTGTATGGGTTAATGTATTGTGTGGTGATACCGTGTCGAAGACCGATGTTCTCAAGAGTTTTTGTGGCGTTGTGCCACTTTTCCGTTTACTGCCGGATATTTATCTGTGTGGAATCGTCGATTCGATTGATTCTGCAGCGCCAGATACTTGAGGCTTTTAATTTTTTTAACTAACGCACACATGCACACGAGCGAGCGATTTCTTTTATTTATTTCTTAAGTTAGTTAATATTACAGTTTGTCAACTACTAACAACCAACAAAAACTAGCACACACCCTGATATCGTAAGGTCACGTCATCATGACGAGTATCATATCAGCCCCGATGATGGACCCTGCAGTGAGATTGCAAAAGGCCGTGAGAACATTTTCACTCAATATATGATAGTTGCTGGAGCAGGCCAAAGACATTCTTAATTGGGATATTTGGCTAAATTTGAAATAAGTTTTGCTTTGTTTTTTATGTATTTTATTTTAAAAGTAAAATATCAGATCGAATGAAGAGAAGTCGTAAGGGCCTGGACCAGTATGCGTAATATGGCGGTTGTGATCTCCGTTATAATGCTCCCTCGGCTTAATAACTATTTATAAATATGGCCAACGTTTCCCCTTCCATCTCTCACGTGTTTAATATTTGCAGTGTTGCGTCAAACGACGCGCTTTATTACATTCATTAAAATTTATACTCAGCAATAAGCTCGAGTAACTTTGATCCCGTAGAGTTTACTTTTAACCATTGCTGTTTATGTTTCGTCAGGTCAATTATATTTTCACTAATTATATTTGGTTTTTAAATTTTACGTTTTAATTTTTTTATATTTTTACTTCTTCAACTTTTCACTATTCACTTCTAGCTCTACAGCTCAAATCGAGCCTTGAGCCTCCACCGGTCCCCGCCTCCTATATATTTTTATATTTTAAGGTGCGGAAATTTGATAAAAAGTAAACATAAGAAAAAAGTATATATTTTTGCGTTTTGTACCGATAACAATATCCGTTTTTTGTAAAAATCTAAGCTTTTATTACTCCAACTACTGATTACAAAAAACCGACCTTAAGGAACGAAAAGACAGAAACATCATCATCATCATCATCTTCATCCCCTTGTCCTAGTACCCTACGGTCGGGCGTCCGAAGATCGACAAGGTGCTTCCATACCCCCCTGTCTTGCGCTGTTTCCGCATGAGTCAACTAGTCCAGTCCCATTCTGTTTTCATACACATTTTTTGTTGTTTCTCCCGGCTTAATCTGGGCTAAACCCACCACTTATCTTCCGGGGTTGCCAAGAAGATTCTTCTTGGTATTCAACTAAGAAAGAAACAGCGATGGTTATTTATTAATCAATAATTCCTCCTCATTTTTCAAAATCATTTCTTAATTTTTTTTATTTGAGTAACGAAGGAAACACATAAAATTGTAATTCAACTTTTGTTGAATTACAATGCCTTTGGGGAGCGATAATAATCATCCGTAATGAAATGTTAACGTATTAAAATTTTCTCATTTACAAATCAAGAACTAAAGCTAAAAAACAAAACGATTTTCATGTATAAAATCTTAAATAATAGAATGCCACAATACCCGAAAAATAAATTAACATTTAATACTGATGTTCACGTATATGACACAAGAAATTCAAACGAAATAAGAACTACAAATAGAATGAATAGAAATACACAAAACTGTCCTTTTCAAAAGTGGAATATTCCACTTAACATTCCATATTCTCCAGATGACCCATAATAATTAACATCTCGTACCCCCCCCTACCCTCACCAACCTCCTCACCATACCCTTCACCGTAACACATTTGCTTGGTTTAACTTTTGAAAATTTTTTGGTATACAATAATCCTGAAGGAGGGAACGTTGTTCCCGAAACATGTAGATTGTTTAATCTAATAAAGTGGTGAAAACAAAGTGATTTGTGTTTTATTATAATAGTCAATACTATGAATATTGCCAAGGTTGTTGTGTTTTATTTTATTTTAAAGTTCAATACTTTAAAAAAGGACCCCATTTCGGCTAATAATAAATTTTCAATAATAATAATTGTTAATAAATAATAATTGGGCATCGAATGGAAGTTAAAGAGTTCGCCGGACAAAATGCAAGCGCGGAATATGGAAGTCAAAAAGAGTGAGGGGAGGGAGGAGGACAAATAAACGGCGGAATTTCGGTAAATATTGTTTGTTTGCATCAAACAGCGCTGCGGGCGGGGATTACTGTTTTCAGAGCTTTGCGGTTACGTCAACACAGATCAAACAAAATACAGAGTCGAGTGAAAAATGTTTATTGGATTACTTTTTCATTCGCTTTTCGGTTATTTCATTTCAAACATGCATTATTGTAAAGTCGTATGCGCTCCGAACTTTATTCAAAAAAATTCAAGTGGCACAGTGTATTATGCTGTGTGGCAGGGGAATGACTTTTATTTAAACACATATTTAGAAAAAAAATCAAAATTAAATAGTAATATGGTAGAATATTATGAAATTTTAAAATCTGAATAACATGTTAATTATTAAAACTAAGCCCTATCCAAATGATCCCGACGCAAATCCGTTAAATTATGGGAATCCTTAGATGGGGATAGGGAGATGGAGGATAAATGTAAACAAAATTGTGAACTGTGTACGATAAGGGAGGAATAGGAAGCTCAACTAACTTGCCGAAAATTCTCCTTCATCTGGGTTAGCTCAAAGTTGACGAATTCTCGACACTTTTTTCAACATCCTTTTAACAACACTATCACACACTCGATGATGCTCAAAAGCCGACGATATGATCTAAAGATGTGGATAATCATCAATTGTGAAAAGAATGCATCCAAAAAGAGGCGATCGATATTTGGTAGTAATTTAATGTCGAGCGATAAAACAATTGACAGGACGAAAATAGAGGGTTAGGGGGGAGGGGTTGATGTTAATACCAATAGTCATCTAGATTCACTAAAATTAAGCCGAAATGAGCATCATGTACCGGTATGTTAATCGTCGTGCGCGCATAAAAAACACATTGAAATATTTGAAACTGCTTGATTTTAATAAGATAACCTTATGAATGTTGTATTAATTAATGCAATTGTGTTTCTTGCAGATTGCTGAGGAGGAACAAGATCTCGACGATCGATGAGAGAGCTTTCACAAACCTGACATCCCTCAAGGTCCTGTGAGTATCTCTGCCGCACCCTCCCAACACACCCGCTTAACTTGGAATATTTTATTCTTCTAAATCATTGTCATCTACATGACATCCAAATCTAGTAAGTCACGAATTGTATCCTACGGAATATGCTCCGTGAGGTACAATTTGAGATCATAATATAACGTACACCATTTCTAAATGGCGTCTTTTATATTAACAGAAATCTTTTAATCGCTAATATAAATAGTGGGATGTGTTTCATAATTCTTATAGTAAATCAGCTACACTAAATACATGACTGTTGGATGCACCCATCAAAGAACTCTTCTCTCACGTAGAAGCCAAAATTTTGAAATACAATACTTTGACTCTATGATACCAAGCAATACTTTGACTCTATGATACCAAGCAATACTTTGACTCTATGATACCAAGGAATACTTTGACTCTATTATACCAGACAGTAATTACATTTCAGAAGAGATCCAAAAGCGCATGGTGAACGCAAGTCGCTCTTATTTTCGCCTACAAAATCAGATAAAATACAGATTGCTATTCAGTTAAATATTGGTCTTTAGTTCATTTTAATATTATTCTAAAAAACGTCCATTAAATCAGCGTTCACATGGGATCAGAAACGTCGAAAAAAAAGGTCGTAGAAAGATGGTAAAATACCCGGGTAAAATATGTTCCGATTGCTATTTCGAGTCTTCCTAATCATCTTTGTCTGGACTTGTTTTACAGAGAACTGGACGACAACCTCCTCGGTGACATTCCCTCCGCCATCCATCAGCTGCCCAATCTTCAAGAGCTGTAAGTGGCAGTGCCAGTAATGACGGTCGGTAAAGTAGGAAAATATGGTATCAGGTTGTGTACAGTGAAGCGTGTTGCAGGTCCGTGTCCGGGAACCGGATAAAGTACATCGGCTTCGGGGTGCTGCAGAAGTGCCCCGGGCTGGCGCTGCTGGAGCTGAAGGGCAACCCGCTGGTGGGGGTGGACCCGCACGCCTTCAACTTCCTGCCCAAGCTTAGGAAACTGTGAGAGATTTTAATTTGTTTATTTATTTGTATTATTATTTTAGACACATATAAACAGAGTCATTGCAAGTATAATAAAAAAAATAATTAAAAAATGGATAGTCCCCATGCAGCAAATACACGCTGGTAAAGGAGGACATCAAATACTGCATAATAATTGAATATAACATAAAAGAACTATACAAATTATATAACCTCATCGATTTATAAAAATCTTATGATTTATCAAGTATCTCATTTTATTTATATAATTTATATATCACTAAAAAATTCATTATAGAATTCAACAGCTATATACAGGAAAACATATCGTTCTCTATAACGAGAAAGACTCCATATTGAAATATTAATACATGGAAACATA
The DNA here is from genome assembly GCA_016648135.1 of Agrypnia vestita. Taxonomy (NCBI): domain Eukaryota; kingdom Metazoa; phylum Arthropoda; class Insecta; order Trichoptera; family Phryganeidae; genus Agrypnia; species Agrypnia vestita. Next base: position 195,726 of record JADDOH010000877.1, read on the forward strand.
TGGAAATAAAAACATTTGTTTATTCTTATAGAGTTTTAATTTTCATGAAACGTGTTTCACCTTATGAGGGAATTATTATCTAAATATTTTACATTCAACGTATATTGTTTTCAATTCAACGAATATTTATGTGAAAACTATTTAAAAAAGACGCTTTATATTTTTAAGAATGGTTTTCAAGTACTTAAGTGTCGAGATATCCAACAGTAATGACCTCTACACAAAAGTAAGAGAGCAAGCAAAGCCGCAACTATTGCTGGATGCTTGAGAAATGCTATCTGGAGAAACGACCACATGCTCAAGGAGAGCAAAGTGAAAATATATAAGACCTGTGTCTGCCTAATCATGACGTACGGTATCGAGACAAGGGCTGAGACTACCAGAACTAAAAATCTCTTAAGAACAATTGAGATGAAGACTCTCCGACCCATTGCGGGACTGACAATCCGAGACCGAGTGAGGAATTCTGAAATATGAAGGACTGGCGACGTCGAAGATATTATCCGATGGGGAAGATCTAGAAGTTACTGGAGAGATATGGAGAGAGCTTATCCCAAGAGAGTAGTGATTACCAGACTCCCAGGAAGACCACATGGACAAAGATGGCGAGCTAGATGGACATCTGTATCCCAGGAATGGGCTCCAAGCAATGACAGGACACAGTCCTAGATGAAGCAGAAAAAGAAGAAGAAGCTTTATAATTTTAAGAATTAATGCCGTGTTTTGTATTTTTCCACGATAATACATACACGGTAATACATATAAGGTAAGTGTTGGGTACAAGTAACGGGGAAAAAGCTGAAGGACTCGCCGATCTTCACTGAGGCGCGATCATCCAAAGGTCCTCCGGTTCCACTGCTTCTCAAAAAGGGTAGACTAGATTATGTTCTTGAGTTTATTCGTCACAAGTACATTGCACAATTATAATATAAGAGATATGAACAATCGAGTTACGGACTCTCGCTGTACTAGCGCGAAATTTTAAACCATTTCTAGGATACCGAGTAAAGAAGGCCGCCGGTTGACTGTATGGATCGCGGTGCGGTGAAGGGAACAGATAACCTGTATCGTAGGACACTTCCTTTGTTTTAAAATAGTATGCAAGGAAGGTAATGAATTCTTAAATTTATACAGCATCTCTTTTCAGTAGTTTTCTTATAAATACAATATATTATTTGGATCATAATGCTCTAATTAGGCGAAAGACCTCACATAAAAATTAAGAATAAAGAACTAAAAAACAAATATTTTAATTTTCATATGTACACATAGGCTGATGTTTAGTTTATTGATAATTTTATACAGGTCAGTGGTTTGGGCATAGTAATCGCTAAATAAGTTTGATATTACAAGTATAACAAAAAATTTTAAACTCTTCACTTACAAATTGCCGGCCGTTATCTGTAGTAAGAGATTGTGGATAGCCCAAACGACTAAAGAGTTCTTTCAAAATTTTAATAATCTGCAAGCTTGTTATAGTTCTGATAATCTTTATCTCCTTATAGCGACTGTAGTAGTCAATAATAACAAGTATATAGTCATTATTCGGTGACGGACCCAATATATCCATTGCAATATCCACCTATGCTTCAAATGGAAGTTCGCGACGTTTCATTGGCACTGGAAGATTTGATAAGCTAACAATAGTGCATCTTTTGCAACTTTTTATTACCGATTGCACGTCTTTGTCCATTTTTGGCCACCAAACCTTAGAACGAAGGCGACTCTTCAAAGCCACAACACCTAGGTGTCCTTCATGAGCTGCTAATAATATCTGCTTCCTGAGATTCGTTGGTATAACTATTTTGTTCCCTCTCGAGGGGATGTTCTCATAAAAACATAACTCATCCGAAAATATCCTATATGTTTTCACAGAGTCTTCCCATTGGTTATTTAAAATTCCGTTCTTAACATTAGAGATCTCCTGATCACCTTCTGAATGCTTTATTATTTACATCCCGAATCAATCAGCATTTCTAAATTTACCCCTCCCATTTCGAATTTCATTGTTGCATCGTCGTTCATATTAAATATGTACTGCGCTTTTTCATTTTCTACAGAAATAACTGAAGTTTCTTTTCGATGTCGCTTGTTATGGTAATCATTTTCTATGTCTTCGTTTTGTGAAAGCTTACGCTTCTGTTCATTTAATTTGGTTCTACAGCATCTCTGGTAATGACCGAGTTTTTAACAACTGTTACATTTCTTGCCGATTTCTGGGCAGGAAACACCTCCAGGGATTTGTGCAAAATTTCATTTTAACGTCAGTCTCCTTTCATTCGACTCTGTTCCTTGTTTATTCTATCTTGTATTATTATCTTTATTCCTATTTCTTATTAAATTAACTTCATTCGTTTTATTTCTTTCTTTTTGTTCATAACTATCTAGCTGATAGCTCACAACTTCTAAAGTAATAGCTATAGTAATAACTTTGTCTAATGTAATTTCATCACCCATAGTTAACATTTTTTCTGGACGCGTCAGCGGAGACGCGAACAGCCCGCTCACTTTTTCGGTCATCTAGAGTTTTTTATTTACGGACCTTTATCTTCGTCGCCACTTGTGATCAATACCTCACTAATAAGGACTAATATAAGGTAAAAAGGTATAACACTGGCTCACTATTACTCTCAGTTCCCAGCGCAGGTCCAACCCTCAGTGTTTCGTACAACCAATTGATGCATTTCCAGTTGACAGTCACCCCCTCTACTAAGAGTACATGAGACAATGTATTACAATATAGATACAAATACTATAGTGGAGAATGTTGATTTTTTTAAAGTATGCTTTGTTAAGTTAAGTGCACCAAATTTGTAGTGCTTTGTTGTAAACTGAAAACAAATTAATATAATCTATTTTAATAATTGATATTAATTGGGCACCTGTCTGTCTATCGGAGTTAATTAGAAATGGTGTTTCCAGGACCCTTTCGGACGCCCGGGACCTCACCATATTTCCGAGCCTGAATGGGACGGGCGCCCTGGAGACTCTGCGGCTGGACCGCGCGGCGCTGGGAGCCGTTCCGGCCACGCTGTGCCGCACCTGCCCCAAGCTCAAGACGCTGTGAGTCCTGCATCTTCTTTTAGCCGTAAGGAAAGAGTTCACCCAACGAGGTTGTGCGAGAGCATCTGCGTTCGTAAGTGTTGCAGACGTCGACGCTTGATATCGGCCAATAAGACAAACTTGTTGCGTCATCAGCTTGTCTCGTCAGCACAATTATATAAAGTGGTATGAAATGTAACATATTAGTAAGATAATTGATATACCGACAATAGAGATCCACAATTTAGAACAGAACACGATGAAGCAAAGTAATTAAAAGTCACAAAATTAATTTAAAAAACATAATAAACAAGAATAACCAAAAGTACAGAGTTAATTTTGTATTTTGATTAATACAGTATATTAATCAAAATACAAAATGAAATAAAATACAATGTAATCAAAATGCCCCACAACAAAGAAAAGTGAAAAATAAACTTAAATAGAGCAGAAGGCAGTGGAAATAAGATAAAAAACGGTGAAGTGTCGCGTATTATGGTTGAAGGAGGGTGTATCTATTTAGTGAGGGTAAGGATGTGTACAACATTAAGGTGTGTGTGAAGATGATTGGTCAGAATTAAACCGGTGAAGACACTGAACTATGTAATACAAATTCATATGCGCTTTTTAAATGTTGTGATATTTATGTTAAAATCATGATTAAATGACTCACATGCTCGATTAATGAATATATTCTGTACATGACATGTTCTACTATAAGCTACATGAACATGTCTTACGCCCGGTAGATACTCTCGTAAATTATTTGGCTGGTTGATATAATGCGCAATTGATTCACTTATTGCTTTTGTCTATGGTTAAATTAAACTTCAAAACAAAACTGATGTCAAAGAGCGTCTCGTGCGCGTATTTATATGTACTCTCGATTTTCTAGATGTTTCTAATATTATATTCCCGTGAACTCCAGACCCGACCAGTACTTTTCATTTCACTTTAAAATGTCCAGAGTGCTAGGATATCCTAGATTTTGTGTAATTATTTATATTTTTACAGTCTCATTACACTATTTTAAAATCATACCTTTGTTATTTATTTTCAGTGACTTGAAATCCAACCGCCTCACGAAGATCCCGGACCTCCATCACTGCCGGGACTTGCGCGTGCTGTGAGTACTGCCTCTCCCGCTTTGATTCTTTCCTTTTGCCGCCTCACACTGACTTCTGCTGATCCTAAATCTGTCTGATCTGCAGAGACCTGACTTCCAACCGCATCACTTCCGTAGACGGACAGCTCTTCAAAACCCTGGACCGCCTGCACGACCTGCTGTTGCCGCACAACTCTATCGAGACCATTCCCAGGGAGGCCTTCCAAGGTCTTCACCGGCTGCAGGTCTTGTGAGTACTCTCGCGAAACTTTATAGAAAGCACCTACGGTGATGCATTCCGGCGATCCAGAATAACGTTAACAATTTTCATCTTTAAGTTAACAATTTTGTAATAAAACATCTGCCAATTCACCTCTCTTGATTATTGGCTAAGTTTTGATGACGGCTATTACTGCCGTCAAGTGCTTATATAAATGATGCTTCTCATTTACGGATCTTTACTGTGTACAATACTTTGAAGAATTTCAAACATATTGCAAACAAAATTACAAACAATATTGTTTACAATATTTCCAGAGATATTTCCAAGAGTCCAGGTATATTCTTGCATCAATTATTGTTTTAAATTTTGTAGATTGATAGGTAATGAAAGGGATGGTGTGTGTAAAAATAATATTTTCTTCTTTCTTGCAGAGATATGGAAGACAACAAAATTACTTTCATCCACCCTGATGCTTTTCTGCCGATAGCCAAAATTGAAGATCTGTGAGTTGACTATTCTTTATGCATTTTTTAGAGTCATTAGAACTTGATTCAGATTAAAGATTGTTTATTTTATGTAGCATGTTATAAGTGGAAAATTATTTCGTCAATAGAATAAATAATGACAGGTTTAAGCAGTGAGATATGCATGGAATAAAATAGTAGGAAAGGAAGACAACCACTTACTTCGTTTAGGCAATGAATTGCTGGAAGCTGGATTTGGATCCTCCTTTCCAATTTCATCGCAGAGCGGCGAGGTGTTTCTAATCGATCTTTTCTTGACTCACGTTTTATAGTTTAAGTTGGAGTTAGAGATTATATCTATCTAAAAAGGATATTAATTTGCGAAAATTATTTTTGAGCGTAGCCAATTTGTAGGTATGTTGTAAAATATACTCTTGCGGTGACGGCGTGTTTTGATTGATAATTGTTGAATTATTTCTTGTGCTTTATACACGTGATAGATTTAAGTGGTAAAAAGATGTGAACATTAAAAAAAAGTGCTAACAGTAATAATTTAGATGTTATTTAAAAAAAAATCTATTATGCAATCTAGTTTTGTAAACTTGCCTTCTGAAACAGCAATTCGATTTATTGGTCCTTCACATTAATGATTTTTTAAAAAATTTAATTTAATATGAAGTACAATCTTCCATCTTACATATTTATACACATGTTACTAGAGCGTGCCGAAGACACTTGTAATTGGGATAGTGGGTATAGTCTTCACTATAATGTTTATTATCAGAGTATCATGTACTTATTATCCTGTTAGTGTCTAATAAATAAAAATAAAAATAAATATATATATATCAATTTTTTTTAAAACTTTGTTACTCTTACATGTAGACCTCTTATCAGTGAAGAGAAGCTCTTGAGTCTGATAAAGGAGTCTCAGGTCTTCTTAAATTAGTAAAAATTAAAAAAAGTAATATTTCAGAAATCTCGGAAACAACCTGTTCCCCCACCTCCCTCCCAGTGGGCTACAGCGCCTTCTTCACCTGAAAACCTTCAACAATCCATTTCTCAAAGAGTTCCATCAGCCAGAGATATTTCCAAGAGTCCAGGTATGTTCATCATCAATTATTGTTTTAAATTTTGTGGGTTTGGAGGTAATGAAAGGGATGGTGTGTGGGACAAAGTTGGGCAGCACGCCTGGAAAATGGAAAATAAAGGTGAAAAATTGACCTGGTCGATCGGATTTTAACTATCAAGTTACCTCCACGGGCACTGCACGTCTCCGTCTCACGGCGCCCAAACCATAGTTTCTGTGAGTATTTATATACTTTCCTGTACCACAAGGCTCTAACTTGGGTCCTTTTTTGTTTTATATTTTCGTTAATAATGTTTAAATTTTTTATTTAATAATGTTGTCAGTTTAAGTGCTTTGTTCATAATTTTTTGTACCATTTCACGCGCCTACATATAGCACTAATGACGGTGATGGCTTTATTTGCAGACGCTGGTGCTCTCTTACGCCTACCACTGCTGCGCCTTCGTGCCCGCGGAGGAACCCAGCCTGGACGGCGGCGCGCCCACCCCACCACTGCGCGAGGCCGTGCTGTTCCCTTCTGACGCGGACTTCGACCCCTCCCTGTGGAGCGGCAACCTCACGGACATCTGGCCACAGTACGGTAAGCGTGCTTCATTCGGAGAGCGCTGCACTTCCGCTAGTGGAGAGTCTCGAGTACATTGTGAGAATTATTGCAGAGAACCTGAGCGGGAAGTTTGGCACCAAGATGCGGGAGCTGTGGGAGTCCTTCGGCTCGGACTTCACGTACCCCGGGAACCTGCCCGCCTACGCGGACGAGTACTTCGAGGAGGAGAGCATCGTCAAGCAGCAGGGCGGGGAGCAGCGCCGGCAAGCGCAGTGCCTGCCCTCACCAGGTAATCTGCTCCTTCTGCCATGACGTCGTTTCACGCGCTGTTGCGGATAGTGAGTCGTTTCAGTTGGAGGCCGTGTCATCATTTGCTGCACTGTATCGTAAAACGGTTCTGTTAAGGGGCGAAGATGTCTGGGGAAGTGTGAATGTTGCGTATGTTTAGTTTTTTTAAAGAGAAATAATTATGTTGAATTTGGAAAACGGATGAAATTAATTATAAAATTTACATTTAAGTCGTGGCGATGAATCGGGATCGACAGAGAAAGGCTATCTTGTTTTGCGCATGGTCTTAACGAGTGGAGAAGAAAAACACTCTCTTACCGTGTCTTTCTTGAAGAAGTCGACACTGCACTTTGATTCCTCCCTAATCAGAAGAGCGATAGGTATTACTAAAGTCTTGTAGAACTTTTTTCCTTATCACAAGGTCTTGTACAATTACGCACAAAGGAACCCACAGAACCAAGCAGTCAAGGCAGTAATGTTACAAAGTCATGGATACAAGATTTTGATAGAGCATATACTATGGAAAGTATGGAAGAAAATGGGTGCGTTCAATTTAATCTGATTCAGTTTTTAAAGATCGAATATGTATGATTATTTTTTCGCAGCAATCACGATTATGTACTAACCTTAACGCCCCAGGCATTCCTTCAAATATGTCTTGCAGAGGAACACACTTCTAACACAAAATAAATACTTTTCAGGACCTTTCCTTCCGTGCGAAGATCTGTTCGATTGGTGGACCTTGCGCTGCGGCGTGTGGGTGGTATTCTTGCTGGCCATGCTCGGCAACGGGACCGTGGTCTTCGTGCTCATCTTCAGCAGGAGCAAAATGGACGTCCCTCGTTTCCTGGTCTGCAACCTTGCCGCCGCGGACTTCTTCATGGGTGTTTATCTCGGTAAGTTACCAAGTCCAACAATAGTTATTAACTTGGTTAACTTAATTTTAATGGAAAACTTAAACAATATTTTATGTCAAAATATGGAACATTTAGATTTATTAGAAACATCAAGGTGACGGCCGACGATTAGAAATTTGACTTTTTCTCTTTATTTTTACGGTCGATTGCACTTACTTAGAATTAAATTTATTAAGATTAAGTCAAAAATTTTAATAAGTAATGACTGAATAGGATTAACCTTCATTTTAAATGTGATTTACAGTTAAAATTTGTACTACACACACAATACGAATTATTTAGTTATCATGTATAATTAACAAATTGTTAACTATATTTGATCGTGAGAGAGATTGCTCCTCTAGAAACGGTAGTTTTAATTAAAAACTCATCATCATTCAAGGATTTTCCTTGTTTATACCAGTTTTGTGGCATATATTTAGTGGATCAATCAGTATACATCGAAACCGGCGACGTTAAGTGGTCGATAAAAAATGGGCATATTTTTAAAATGTTTTTATTAATAATCTATTTACTGTTTTTAAGTCCATCTTTGAAGTTATTAAATACTTTTAATGTTCTATAATTACAATATTGACCTGGAACGTGAAACCGGAGTTAAAAAAATAATATTAGCTAATGTTTTCAAGTCTGTTGAAAATTTATCTAATTTCAGAAATTTCTAGTATTTTTCAAATATTTTTATTAGGTTGTATTTGTTAATCAAATAGTTTTCTCAAAGTCAAATCCAATAATTGCCGTAAATATAAAACGTCAAATACTTTTGTCTTATCCGTTCCACAATCGTAAATGTTATTGAAAGTATTTGTAATTTGTAGGATTTTTGGCGGTCGTAGACGCATCTACTTTGGGAGAGTTCCGGATGTACGCTATCCCCTGGCAGATGTCCGCCGGCTGCCAACTGGCCGGCTTCCTCGGCGTGCTCAGTTCCGAGCTGTCCGTCTTCACGCTCGCCGTCATCACCCTCGAGCGCAACTACGCCATCACCCACGCCATGCATCTTAATAAGAGGCTTTCTCTCAAGCACGCTGGCTACATCATGCTCATCGGCTGGACCTTCTCACTCTCCATGGCAATTTTACCCCTCTTCGGTATTTCGGATTACAGGAAGTTCGCCATTTGCCTTCCTTTCGAAACCACCAACGGCCCGGCCAGCCTCGCTTACGTGGTCTTCCTCATGTTTATTAACGGAGTGGCATTCCTCATTTTGATGGGATGCTATCTGAAGATGTACTGCGCTATCAGAGGATCTCAAGCGTGGAATTCCAACGATTCGAGAATCGCCAAAAGAATGGCTCTTTTGGTTTTCACCGACTTTCTTTGCTGGTCACCGATTGCGTTTTTTTCTTTGACGGCAGCTTTTGGATTGCAATTAATCTCCCTCGAGCAAGCTAAGGTGTTCACCGTATTCATTCTTCCATTAAATTCATGCTGTAATCCATTTCTTTACGCCATTTTGACGAAACAGTTTAAAAAGGACTGCGTGCTCATATGCAAGGCCATCGAAGAGTCGAGAGTGACCCGCGGCATCGGTCGCTGCCGACACAGCTCCAACTTCAGTAATAGGCAGACTCCGGCCAACACCAACAGCCTGGTGGATAGGTCGTCCAGAGAGCATCAGCCGCACCACCCCGCGGCTTGTAGCTGCAGCGCCAAGCTGCTGAGTGACAGCGGGGGAGTCGTTCCCGGCGCGAGCGGCCGAAGCGCAAGGAGCGATTCGTCCAAAAACTGGTTCATAGGCCACGCGAGAAACTTCTTCAACTGCTTGCACCGCAACCCGGACCAACGACACCGCACGCGGTCGGACCAGTACGCCTACCAGATCGCCGAAATACAACAGAAACAACACAAACGGGCGAGTTCCGTCTCCTCCAGCGAGAACTTCAGCTCTTCTAGATCCGATTCCTGGAGACATAATCACCACTGCGGTATTCCCTTGCGCCTTCTGGATCCCAAACGGCGCACTTCGTCTTGGCTCGTCAGCAGAAAAACGTCGCAGGACTCTAATCTCTCGAGTTCTAGAAACGATTCGTCGGGATCCGCGACAACCGCAAGCACCAGCACCTGGAGGATGTCCAGGTCCAGCGGGTCCAGCGAGCCGACCAGAGCGCGCGCCAAGCCCCGCCTCACGAGGCAGCACGCCATCAGGGACGAGCTGGGCGAGCCGCCGGGATCTCCGGGGAGGCTGACGGTCCGGTTTCTCACGACGATCCCGTCGGCTGCCGAGACTTCCATGCAGCTCGACGAAGAGCCGCCGAGTCCGTCCAAGCCCCAGGGCGAGGAGGAGAGCAGGCCGGGCGAGCCGTTCTACGCCGTGCTGCACGCCAGCTCGGGCTCGCCGCTCGCCACGCTGCGCCCCGCCGGGGAGCTCGCGCTGGACGCCGAGCGGCCCCTGGTCCTCGACTGCGATCCCACTTGAGATTTATTCCGTTTATTGCGACGATGGCAAATAATATCTTGCAAGACTCGCATCTGATAACTGTTTTAAATCCATAGCTCTTTGTTATCGTGGCTGTTCTGTACTGTACGTCGTACTGCACATTTTTTCGATTGTAGCTACTTTACACTCGTTTCATTACGGTAAAACCTGGTTGATTAAAAATGAAACGGACCAAAGAAATAATTTTTATGTTTACAAAACCATGTTGTCGGAAATTTATAAGATGTAAATATAAAACATATAAATATTGAATATAGTACACAAGTTAAAGGTAAATTGTAAAACGAAGAACCTTAAACGATTATTTATTAAAATTTTACAAATGAAAGGATTGTTATAACCGTCATTGGATTAATAAATAGGTATGTAGAAAGAATTCGTTTTGTTGTTGGTCACAACGAAACGTTCTAATTAGACGTCCTACAAAATTTACTATTTGTTATTACAAACGAATATTTTTCACTGTTATTATTAATGTGTTAATTTTTATGTTAAATTATTACGTTAAATATTTAGAAGAGATATGGAGGAGATGACTGGATATTTGAACTGTTGATCCGAAGAGCTAGGTTAAGCCGGGGTTAGTTGGGGCTAATTTTCTCCAATTGTCGAGGTTTTTGAATAATCCAGATATTTTTGTAAAAAGTAAGATTCATCATTAAATGTCAAAATAATAAGTAAGAATTGAAATAACTGGGTTCGTTTCCTCCGGGTTTTACTGTACTGTACTGTAAAAAATATTGTTTTAATTATTAAGGTTGCTCAATGTACCATAAAATTTGTTATTTGTTATAGCATAGATCGGCTGGGTAAGAAAAGTCCAGGGTAAAAAGCTCTCTTGTACGTGTCTGTATTTTTCAGCCAGTTGAGTTTATCACCGACTCGACCGGTAGAGACAAGCCCGTGCATTCTCGCTACGCGAATTTATTTTTATATTTGTGCTGTCGTAAGTTTTTTCAAAATTAATGTAACGAAGTAAGGTAAGAATTGTTCGAAAGCAGCCGGTCTGCCTGAACAGTTTATTTTCTTATTATTTAACCGCGTAGTGTACAATTAGTTGAACATTATTATTTTATTTCACGAACGTCTGATTTTCCGTCCATTATATGACAATAATTATTGGTATAATTTTAAGTAGAATTAATTTGCAACTGCACCGGGGCCGCTTGCGAAGTCGAGCTGATTTCAATATTAGTCATTTTAAGCGACACTTTTAGGGAACTAACACCACCCATTTTGAATTAAAAATAATACATTTTTTAATTTGGACTTCCGAGTTTGGAAGAGTCACCCCTCGCTAGCGGGCCCAGCGTGTAACATCATTATTTTAAAAATTAGCTAAAAATGGATTCATCTATCTGTTATGTTTACTTAAAAACTTTCTGGTCGTACTGAATGCTGGCAGACCCGATAGCTCATAAAGCAGTTCTTGCGACACGGATGAAGTTAAGAGCATGGTTTTGATTTTACTTTTATGATTTTATTCTCACTTTGAGGATGTACACGAATTTCTCCGAAGGAAGAGGGTCCCAACCGACAGTGCATTGGGCGAAATTTAAATTCGCTGCTGACTACTCATAAGTTGATAGACAAATCTGTACAGTTGTGTCAAATAATATAATTAATCTCGATGAAAGTGAAAGTGTCAAAATACAAGTTGTCAAATTATATTAATATTGTGTGTTTGGGAGTAAAATACGAATTGCAACTGCGCAGTTCGGTTGTGTGCTAAGTCAAGAATGAGTTACAGAAATATATTAAAAATATATTTACATTCCTTCAGTAATATTGTTTATCATTCTTCGCATTTTGTGTATAAAATTTGTAACTATTAAATCAATTAATTGTATATTTATAATAAGACTAAAAGTACATTAAATTAATGTTTAATTAGTAACTTATTGGAGTTATCTTTCCGATTACTCGGCAATGTGGAAGTTTTCGATAGTATATTGTTTTGTGTTCAAGGTGCGTATCTTTAATCCAATATGATAAATCTGAGAAGAAATACATATTTTTCCACTTTTTCAATCGGAGATGATTATTCCGAGAGTTCCGGCTCTTCTTATTTTTACACTTTAAATATTTTTACTGAAAAATAAACTCTACAATTAAAGCTAGAATAAATGTATTTATTGTTACCTGTTGCAATAGAGTATTTTAGTAAAAAAAAAACACAAATATCTGAAATGTTTTTAACGACTTGGCTATAAATAGTATTATTTCGAACTACTGACTATTTTATGATACTGATCGGTTTCAAAGCCGCCGCCGACACCACTCTGTCCAAGCGACAGACTTATTTTTTTTATATGAAATGTTAACAATTTGTAAATGTAATATTAATAATTTTAAATACAATAAATATCCGAATAAGTGCCTGGGGTACGGAGAGTTAGCGACGCGGGAGATTGGCTGCCTGCTCGGCCTCGCTAGGAGCAACTTGAGCCAGGAAAGTAGCTAGAATAGATTGGAAAAAGCGGAACGAGGCATTTACTCTCACAACCATTCACAAATTTCATATCGTTTTATACTAAACCGACCTTCGTGCTAAGAAGTATTGATTCCATATTTGCTTTCGAATTCCGTAATTTATTTTAATGTAAGCTCTCTTGTCTTCTGTTGAAAGACGTTAATAATGGTACAGCACCTTCGATGTATCCGTGACGTCCACCGAATACATTGGTAAAACACTGCACTCGATGTCCCGCGACTATAAATGTCGCAAACTTTGTATACAACACGGGGCTTGGAAATTTTGTAAAATGTAAAATCATGACAATAATGTAAACGTTCGAAAGAAAATACTCCGAGTATGTTAAACGTTTAAACAATTTTGTAAGGTAAATATCTATACTGTAAATATGCGGATACTATAAAAATAAATAAATAAACAAATAAAGAAAATGAGAAGTTAAGAGAAGTCCGCGATGAAACAGTGTCGAGCAGCTAGTGATGTGCTCAGGAGCCCATCACTAGCTGCTCGACTTTAGGGTCGACTAAAGACAGATGGATAATCGCTAGTCACTTTGAATCGGGACCCCAGTCGGCTCCGAGACCCGCCGGGAGCCGATGTATTTTTCTAGGGATGTAATATTTAAACTTTATTTGTATAATTTTAAGATTTTAGTTTAAGCAAAGTTAAAGTGTGATAATTAGTATTTAAAGTGAAATTAATTAAATATTATTTATTGTTAACTTGGATATGTGCGGCAGATGGTGAGACACAAATAAATGAAATAATGTTGTGGATTACTTTTTTATTTCCCTCTATTATGTTCTATTTTACTGTTTTAAATTGGTAAATTATTGTATCCTAGGGAGGACAGCTATAACATCATCGATGATTGTATTATTTGCATAAATCTACTTATATTAATTACTTTGATTAATTACACCTACATGTTTTACATAATCCATTTTGATATACATATAATACCCTGACGATGGAAAGGTACTTCCGAAACATGTAGGTGTAATTAATCAAATAATATAAGTAGATTTATACAAACAATACAATCAATACAAACAAATTTATTTAACATCTTAGCAATATATAGAACGCATCTATCATTAATAACTACCTTTATAGAAGAGTTAAGAAATATATTATCAAAATTAAAACACGAAAATGCCATTATTTTAGGAGATATAAATCTAAATATAGCTGACGACTACTCATGTGATAATAAAGATAATTATTTAAATATGCTAGCAGAATTAAACTTTATGTCATGTATAAACGGATATACAAGAAATATTAAAAATCAACGACCATCTTGTATTGACCATATATACATTGTAACATTCCAGACTTAAACAAAATTGTTTCTGGTATCATTCACACTGAAATTACAGATCATCACGCTACTATATTCAAATACAAATACAATTTAATTACAAACCTTCAAGTAACGATTACAGCTCCTCAAACGCAAAACATACAACTAATAAAATTAAATGATAATCTTATAAACAATTTAAACTCTGAGAAATGGACTCACCTATACAGTAGTAATGATGTCAATGAATGTTGTAACATATTTGATGGCACACTATCAAAATATATCGACGCTGCAAAATACTCTTTGCCCAAATACAAGTCCTCGAAATACAAACCAATAAAACCCTGGATTACTCACGGTCTAATAGTATCAATAAGATACAAAGAAAATCTAATAAAAAAATATAAAAAGCAACCAAATAACGAGCAACTTAAAACATATATAAAAGCTTACAAAAAAAAAAAACTTTCATTTCTAATAAAAACTACCAAAGAAAATTATTATAAAAAAAATGTAGAGTCTGCAAAAAACGATAGTAAGAGAGTATGGAAAATAATCAATGAGATAATTGATAAAAAACGATCAAAAAAAGAAAATATAAGTATCCTCTCACACGAAAACACTAAGATAAACTGCTCTGAAAATCCCAGTGAAGCGGCAGATATTTTTAATAATTTCTTTGCCAACGTCGGTAAAAATTTGGCAAAAAAAATTACAAATCCACAGATCACTGACACATCAATTCCAAAAACAACATATACAGAGAATAAATTGGAAAAATTCTTACTTACCACGATTGAAGAAATTGAACAAATTATTACATCTTTAAAAAGTGGATCAGCACCAGGCTATGACTGATACACGGCTAATATCTTAAAATTTATCAAAAAACAAATATCTAAACCTCTAATGCATATAATAAACCATGCATAAAATAAAAATTATAGAAACTGGAATTTTTCCGTCAAACTATAAACGAGCCATTATCTTTCCTATATTTATATCGGGCAATCCGGAGGAAACTACTAACTACAGACCAATATCTCTTATATCAAATTTTGGAAAAATTATAGAAAAAATCGTTAAAAAAAGAATATTTCACTTTCTCAAAATAAACAAAATAATCCATAATAACCAATTTGGTTTCATGGAAAATAAAAATACGCAAGAGGCAATAGCTCAATTAACAAATACTGTCCAAGAATCGCTAGACAAATCTTTTAAATGTATTGGTATTTTCGTGGACCTAAGAAAGGCTTTTGACGGTGTCTCATATAATAACTTCTTCTTCAAATGTAGCAAATTTATTTTGTGGTAACATAATTATAATTAATATAAATTAACTTTGTTTAAACCACTTATTTATTGAAAAAAATCAACATGTTTCAAAGCCAATGGCTTCTTCATCAGGAAAAAAAAAAAGTTTTCCTGATGAAGAAGCCATTGGCTTTGAAACATGTTGATTTTTTTCAATAAATAAGTGGTTTAAACAAAGTTAATTTATATTAATTATATCTCATATAATAAACTAATATTAAAATTAAAATCTGTTGGTATAAAAGGTACAGCTCTAAGCTGGTTTCGAAGTTACCTACATGAAAGACAACAATGTGTAAAAATTAATGAAACTTACAGCGACTTCGGTATACCCCAGGGGACAGTTCTAGGCCCATTGCTATTTATAATTTACGTTAACGACATCTTCAACCTAAAACTGAACGGAAAAATAATATCATACGCTGACGATACTGCGATCATCACGAAAGGAAGCGACTGGGACACAGTTAATACACAAGCGAATAATGACATAAATACGCTAAAATTATGGTTTGACAACAACTTCTCTCCTTAAATTCCGACAAAACTTACTTTATTCCTTTTTCAATAAAAAAACCGACAATCCCTTCAAATTTACAAATTATTGTACATGACACCAACTGCAAAAAAACTAACTGCAATGACAAATGCTCAACCCTAGAATCTAAAAGAGAACTAAAATACCTTGGTGTAATAATAGACCAACACCTAAAATGGCACAGCCACATTAGCGAGTTGGTCAAAAGAATAAGGAAATGCATATATATGTTCATAAAATTGCGTAACACACTAACCATAGATAATTTAAAAATGGTTTATTACGCTTCCGTCCACGCACTACTCCAATATGGAATCATTGGATGGGGAGGGGCGTATAATAACATCATAAACACAGTGAAAGTAATCCAAAGATCAATTATAAAAGTAATATTAGGTCTTTACATATGAAATTGAGGTTTAGTATGGGAGGAACATAAAGCCGATTTTTTTTATTATAATATATTTATTTAATCAAAGTATGTACCATTGCTATCTATGCACTTTTGCCATCTCATAGGTAGTTCATCGATCCCTTTACTAAAAAAACCATTCGGACGGGAATCAATAAAATCTTTGAAGGCGGTTTGAACTGCCCCATCGGAGTTGAATTTTTTCCTTTGCAAGAAGTTGTCCAAATTTCGAAAAAAATGGTAATCTGTTGGGGAAAGGTCCGGAGAGTACGGTGGATGTCTTAGACATTCCAATTGAAGCTCCTCTAATTTGGTAGCCGTCTGTTGTGCAGTGTGTGGTCTAGCGTTATCATGAAGCAGCAGTGGCCTAGAGCGATTAACCAGCCTCGGTTGTTTAGCAGCTAGCTTTTCCATCATGGTTTGCAGTTGCTGACAATAGACATCTGCCGTAATCGTCTGGCCAGATTTAAGAAAGCTGTAGTGAACGACACCAGCACTAGTCCACCAAACGCTCACAAGTAACTTTTTTGGAGTCAATTTTCGCTTGGGGCATGGTTTGGCTGGTTCGGCAGGGTTCAGCCATTGCGATGAGCGCTTCCGATTATCGTACAGGATCCACTTTTCATCACAGGTAATGATTCGATTTAAAATCCCTTCATTATTGTGCCGGTTGAGTAATGCAACGCAGCAGTCAACGCGCGTTTGTTGATTTGCTTCACTCAATTCGTGAGGTACCCACCTTTCAAGCTTTTTCACCTTACCAATTTGCTTCAAGTGGATTAAAACAGTTTTATCACTAACACCGCAGCCTGCAGCTAACTCGGATGTGGTTTGCGATGGATCCGCTTCCACAATAGCCTTCAATTCTTCATTATCAACTTTGGTCTCCGGCCGTCCACGGGGCTTGTTCTGCAGGTCGAAATTTCCAGAACGAAAACGTTGGAACCAAAAACGCACTGTGTTTTCTTTTGCGGCACCGTCGCCATACACATCATTAATCCTTCGAGCCGTTTCTGCAGCACTGGTGCCACGGTGGAACTCGTACTCGTAAATAACGCGATATTTCAAGTTTTTCATTTTGTAAACTGAGTGACGCAAAGAAAAAAACAATTGAGAAAAAAACAAATGAATTATAATTTTCAAAACACAAATACATGAGTAAATAACTGTATAAATTTGGATTTGGAATTCCTAACCAAAGAGAAGATATTTGAGATCAAATTTGCCAGTATGGCAAAACGCCAATTTCATATGTATGGACCTAATATTAAAAAAAAGAAAAACCTTCTCTACACAATTACTTTTCTCTAACTTCCAAGTTCCAAAAGTAGAGAATGTTTACAAAAAAACCTCAATTATACAACTAATTAAAGAAAACATAACTGCTAAATTTGAAAAAAACACATCCCTAAGATTCAAAAATAATTTTAAAATCCCAAAATATAAAACCAAACTGTGTCAACAAAACTACATATACTTGGGCATAAATAACTTCAATAACCTACCTACAGATATTAAGAAAATCGATGACTTACAACAATTAAAGAAAAAAATAAACCAACACTTTAGATCGATACAATTTGACAATGCATAACAAGACATATAGCTAAGGAACAAATAAGCCAAATCAAAATAAACTAATAAAGTGTAAGCCCCTCACCAAGCACATGAGCAAGTCTCATTTTTGGAGAGGTAAAGCAATAAAATAAAATGTATCTAAGTAGATTGTAATAGACAAATGTATTATGATTTAAATGTAGTTTTAATATCAAAAAGAAAAAAAAAGAAAAATAAAGGCTCTCGCCTTGTGATCCAAAAGGCGCAGGTTCGAATCTTGTGATGACCCAGTTAGATAGAGGGTCCTCGTCAAATGACGGTATTTTCTAGAGATGTTTTCTCTTATATGAAAAATATTATACAGTCGTAAAATAGTTGACGCGCGTTGAATTTTATTATCATCAGGTATATTATTTCATTTCGATCTCCTGGACGCGGCTACCAACTGTGATGACCCAGGTAGATAGTGGGTCTTCCTAACGTATTAAAGATGAATTCTGTATTAATAATTTATTTAAAATGTCGATGCTTACTCTTCGCGAGTTGAAATTTAATTTTATCTATTATGTATAATTGATTTTCCAACTCCTGGTCGCGGCTACCAACTGTGATGGCCCTGTTAGATAGTAGGGCATCGGGTTTTGAAACATTTATAATAATTTAGTATAGCTCCTGGTCCGGCACCAGAGTTAGACAACCCATGGGGTGTTTGTTGAATATATAAGGCGAAGCAAATCTATAATACAAATCTTTCCATTGCATCTCTATGTAAATCATATTCTTATCACGGCTAACGGTGTAAGATGACCCTAATGTGAGTCCTACTAAATAATGAAAGTTAGTAAGTAGCAAAACGTCGCGTTCAAAATACAATATATTGGATTATTAAATATTTTATTATTCTTTTATGTGAGCGCGCGCGATTGAGCGGCAGGATGCAACCGGTCGACTTCAACCATATGATGTAACGATACAGTTGTTAAGAATTAAATATTCTATACAGAAATATTACTACTACTAAAATTCAACTTTTCATATGAAATAATTTTCTTACTATACGAAAATACTCTATACGATAAATTAACTAAAAATACGTATTAACTGAACATAATTATTCTGTGAAAATTGCGCTTTTGAATGCAATATTAACTAAAAATATTAACTAACATCTTGGGTTCGCATACGAAATTGATAATACCTAATTGCATTTACTAAGTGTATTACCTAAATAACCACAACCATACCATCCTGTCCGTCAGAGACGAAACATAAAACACAGTTATATTTCTAAAAGTGCTACCTCTTATGCGATAAAAATACCTATTACAGTCGGGCTATGAATATGAACTATCTCCGCCTCATAATGGCGCCTGGCACCAATACCAAAACCCTTACTAGAAATAATAAATGCGACTAAATCTCAGTAAATACAATATATACTATTCGTTGAATTGGCACATGATTCGTCTAATGGATGAAGGACCCCGTTGTGTATCGTAATAACTTCAAATTATTTTATAGGAGCAGTGTGGAAACAATTGCATAATATTACGTAATAAAAACATCTAACGAACCTAATAATCTATACATTTATGTTACAATAAAATACGTTCACCAGAAGAATTCGTGTATTAGAAATAAAACATTTTCGTTTGGGGACAAACCAGTAGAATTGTTCGAACGGTGCAAAGGGAAAAATTCACATATATTAAATAACACTGAAATTAATAATTATAAACACTTTGTATTAGCAAATTCTTACCTTGAATGGTTTCGTCCTAGACGTGCATGAACCGGTTCATATTAATTCCGTGGGGAAATAATACATATATTTGCTATCTACGAAATACCACATTTTGAAGTGAAACTTCTTTATGAATAAATAGACAAGGTCTCGGGGATGGTTTGTTCGCAGGAATTTTATAACAGCCCGTGAGTTTATATAAAATAATAGTTTCTTTGAATGCTAAATTTTTGTTTTAAACCCCCAGCATCTCTGCTGAGGGGGGTTAAGGCTCCGCGCCCACCTAAACCCGGTGACCAGCTTCTTAAGTGACTAAATGGCCCCCCTTGTTCCTCCGGAACTTACTGCATCCCGAGACTCTATCTCTTCTTTACGAGATGTGATCCTGTGACGCCCCTCTTTTAGGCTTATAATTGAGATGGCCGTACTCTTTTGGTACGAGTTTCTGATGATGAGTGTTGTCTTGAGGCGCCTTTCTTTTAGGCCGGTGTTTGAAGAATCATGTACTCTTTTGGTACGAATTGATGACGACATTAGCCTCCTTTGCGGGCATAGTCAGCGATGTTACAAATTATTGTGCAATCTCATTATGCCTTTTCAGAGCGGTGTCCCACGATTCTGCATCTTGCAACATTTACTTTGGACAAATGTTTATTTATTTCTTTATTTATTTATTTATTCATACGCCAATCGGCTATATACATTGATTTTACAAAAATAATAGACTTAAATGAATGGATTAGAAAAATTGCACATATATAAAAAACAATACTAGCATAGTAACAACATGGTATAATCATATAGGGTTGAGGGTAATTTTAATACTGTGATAACAATCTTTTTGCCGCTGATGAGAATGAGACGTATGATTCATCGAAGAAGTTGATTGATCAACACAGTGGCTATTCACCAGATTGGCAATCCTATTTCTTGGGCCATTGTACACGTAACTTTTTGTGGATTTAGTGGTTTCTAACAATCTACGCACTCTTAGATCCGGCCTAGCAGTGATAATGCCAAATTGTTCCAGGATCTCGGGCGAGTCTATCTGTCCGTTGACAGATTTGTAGAAGAAGGTCAGATCAGACAATTGTCTTCGAGTGATTAGTTTGCTGATTCTAAATCTGTTATATACGGTCTCAATATCTCCTGGTGATCGTGTACGATAGGCGATGCATTTACATAGTTTGCGTTGTATTCTTTCGAGCTGATTGATTAGTTTATTGGTATACGGCGACCAAATGACAGAACAGTATTCTAAAATCGGTCTCACAAGACTGTCGAATAGTCGTACCAGCGTGTAGACATTGCTGAAGTCCTTCCCAGCTCTAATGATGTAACCAAGAGTCTTGAAAGCTTGTGACGCAACTTTCTCCACGTGGCTTGAGAAATTCAGTTTATGGTCCACAATAACGCCAAGGTCCTTTGCCGAGGTGACTATCGGGAGATGATGTCCATCAATGAGATAATTAGCCTGATATTGATTTCGTGATCTAGAGAATGACATTACTGAGCATTTACCGATATTTAACATTAGTTTGTTTTTAGTACACCACCTGTGGAGTTCATTGAGATCGTGCTGAAGAATTTCTAAGTCTTGGTCATTCATGATTCTTCTGAAAATTTTCATGTCATCTGCATATAGTAGGTAATCGGATAGTAAATTGTCTGCGATGTCATTGATGAAAATATTAAAGAGAATCGGACCAAGATGTGACCCTTGAGGGACACCAGAGCATACTTCATACTCTTCAGAGATAAATCCATTAACTCTGACTTGTAGGAATCTGCCAGTTAGATACGAATGGAACCACTCTAATGCTGTGCCTCTCACACCATACAGACCGAGCTTGTCAATCAGGATTCCATGGTCTACCATGTCGAAAGCCTTACTGAAATCTGTGTAGATAGCATGTACATCCACCCCCTGGTTCAGAGCATTGAGTATGTAGTTAATGTATAGATACAGATTCGTTGTTGTAGATCTGCCACCGAAGAAGCCATGCTGCTTTGTAGTAATTATATTTTTGAATGCAAATGTAAGTTGAGGAAGAATTAGTTTCTCGAAAAGCTTTGACATGGCAACTTGTATACATATCGGGCGGTAGTTAGTTACCTCAGACCTAGTACCAGATTTGTGAATTGGGCTTATGAACGAGAGTTTCCATGCCGAGGGAAAGACTCCAAGCTATAGTGATTTGCTGAATATATGCGTTATGGGCTCGCAGAGACCGGCTGCACAATTCCTTAGGAAGAGATTCGGTACACCGTCGGGCCCAGATCCTTTGCTGACCTTCAGGCTCGTTAGCTGTTTATAGACGTTATCAAAGGTGACGCTAAATTCCGATAAGTTAGCATCTTTGACGCTTCGAGTACTAGTATTATGGTCCGCTGGGGCAGCGTTGTTAATAGTATAGATACTCCTGAAGTATGATGCAAAGAGGTTACTTATTTCACCACCATTAACAGCTGTTTTCTCATTCCAAGACATTTCAAATGGAATGTCAAGGTTATTACGACGCTTGTTTTTCACAAATTTCCAGAACTGGCTAGCATCGGTCTCCATCAGGGACTCCATCCTGGTAACATAGTTCCTGTAGCAGCTGGCACTGAGTTTTTTGCACTCCAATCTCAGCTTCTTGAATCGGATATATGCTGGTTTTGTGTGTGTTCTCTTGTAGTGCGCGTGTGCCTCTTTTTTTTGCCTAACTTTATTTATGAGTTCTTTTGAGAACCAACACGGGTAGTCGCTGGTTTTCTTTGAGAAGACTGGAACATGGTACTCAATGCATTCATTGATTTTCTCATAAAACCACTTAACTTTATCATCAACGGTGTCAATCATGTATAACTCAATCCAGTTGGTCCTAAGGAAGAATCTGTTGATTGCTACATAGTCAGCACGTCCAAATGCGTAGGTTGGTGGGCTATGTGGTTTTAAGTTGGCCTTGCTACTAACGTAAACGTGCAAGGCAGGGTGGTGTTCATCCTCGTCAATTATAGGGTGTGATTTCTCTGGTTTCACGTAGAAATTACTGAAGCATAAGTCGAGGAGATGATCGTAGGAGTTCCGTACTTCGTTCATTTGCATGCATCCAGTGAGGAGTAGTTCGTTGTAGATGAGATTTTCGCAGTCATCTGGTGGAAGGCTACTAGGGATATTGTAGTCGCCTACAATGAGCATCTTGGAGTTGGGGTATTTAGCTTGAATAGATGAGATTGTGTTGGTGTGTTTAGCATAGATGTCGGTCGTTGAGTGCGGTGGTATGTAGATACATCCGACTATGACATCGCCGTCTGTACATTTTATTTTAACAAAAATTTGTTCGATGTTTTTAATGTTGATCGATAGTAGCTCGGCTGATATGCTGCGCTTGACAGCAATAAATACTCCACCTCCTCTGCTGTAAATACTTGTATTGATATCCCTATCCTTTCTAAATATTGCAAATGTGTCATTAATTACTTCACCATCAGCTATTGAAGAGTTTAACCAAGACTCACTAACACAGATTATATCACTATTGTTACTTGCAGAAGAGGTTAAAAAACTATTTAGTTTAGTTCTAAGACCTCTTGTGTTTTGATAATAAATTTGTAAATTATTTTTCTTTGTGCATCGTTTTTGATTTTGGTGGGCGAAATGTATGTTTGTCAATTATTTTTGGAATTCCATTGACGTATTTGTTATGTTAGAGTGTTAGTAACATATTTATAATATCCCAGCTATTCCATATGAGTGAATGGTTTTTATATTTATTCTGGTCCTGTCTTTCTTACAGAGGACGAAATAGAAGTTAACGTTTTCTATCAAGGTTTTACAGCATTCAAGCATGGAAATCCTTCCAAAGACAAAGGGAACCTTTTTGTTGGTTTAAGTAGTTTGCGCCGGATGAGGTTAGGTGGTCGGTTTATTGACGACCCCGAGCAACAAGGAGGACCCCGCCTTTAAGGGGCCCTGCAGGGGCTTGTGCGGGTTCCACGCCCAAGTGCCGGCAATCATCCACCCCTCAGCCAGCTAGGCTAACACAAACCAGATATCCCCAATCTTTAGTTAGATCTCCCCATTCTGTCCTTTACTCGTCATTCTGAAGCCACTTATTAAGCTGAATATACCGAGGTACTCGATTCATAAAGAGTTAGTTGTAGACCGAGTGTAATGATTGCGCAATACCTACGCAATACAGTAATTATTATAATGCTACTAAGTAATTCATATAGAACTCCGTGTATTTAATTTTCAGCATAAACGGTATGAAATTCGCTTTGCATAAAAATACATCCGTTTGGAAAGAATTCTCGTACGATTTGAACCAATATCACACAAGCAATCGTGATATTTAATTACACATAATTATTCCGAACTCAAATATTCCCAAAATAAATACATTTCGATAGTGAAAATAATTAACCGTAATAGATAATATAAATGTGTTCCTTAGCTGTTACACAGTGGCGGTATGATCCTCTCTGGTACTGATGAATGGTAGATTCCTCCATACGTCCGGGCAGCAACTCCGTCCGTAAATGCTGTTCTCCAAATGAAGTCTCTGGCAGTAGTCTCTCGGGCAGCGCTTCCGCTGGCAGGTCTGGTCTCGAACTGAAGGGGCTGAGTATATCGTGTTCGCTCCTTTTATAGTAAAGATTGCACCATACCTCCGAAATCCACGCTAGTGCAGTGACTCATCCTATGCGCGATGTCCTCACCGCCGGAGCCCGCCATTGGCCGGATTCAGTCATCAGGACGGTCGCCTCCGGCTCAACCCGTCGAAGGCAAAGCGCGCCTGTGATTGGTTCGTTTCGTTAAAATAATGGTAAAGCACTCGCTACACGCGAGACTTGCTGTTCCTATTCATAAATAATAAAGGCTCGTTCGCACCTACTCACAAGGTCGAGTCTATTAGGATTGGCAAACAATATTAATTTAACACAGAATTATATCTATGGTATAATAAAGATCTAAGAAATATTACTTGTATAGCTGATTATTCAATATTTTGTTAGCCTCTTGTAATACATAGAATCTTGAGAAGAAATATATCAGGCTTTTACTTTTAAACGATTCAAAATAGAAGAAATATATTTTTGATGTCCATACTTGGCTTTTTTGAATATTATTATTTTAGGATTTTCTAAATTCATTAAATCTATATCTATGTCGACCATCACAATCTCACTCCAGACCAGCAAGGTAATCCTATTTTCATAGCACAAGCGTTTAGCTTAGTTTGAAAATAGTAAGAATATTGATGTGACACGTATTCCGTGTTTGCAATAAATGTTCGTTTAATAATTTAAAAAAAAAATATATATTTAGAAAATGTCAATCTACAATGTTGATGAATAAATTGAAAAAAGAAATATTTTATATTTCTGTAACAAAAAACTATTAGAACATTTGGAAGAATAATATGAATTAATATAAACCACCTGTCTGCACACGTTTTGGAGTCTATATAAGTTATTTCTAAGATTTGGAGGATTAAGGAATGGTTTCGTCGAAGATGTCATAGGGAAAAAAACACGCTCTGCATTGTATCTCATCTCGGCAGACCTCCGGATCCACGGAGAACTCGAAATAGCATTCTGGTGATTCTTCACGTATCCCACGTCGCAAGGTCGGCATGACTTATTTTTATACTCTCCAGAAGGATAGCATAATTTCTCCTTTTTAGAAAGATAACAAGCTCACGCACGAAAAGTACACAATCAGTAGTCAAAGTAGTAAAGTCAATGTCATTCTGGTATATCACAACTACAACATTCGAAGTGTGTACACCCGTTTTCGGATCTGTCAAATAACCTGTGATAATTGTGGATATACTTACGTTAATATCACTGAACTCAAATCGTAAATAAATGCGTAAATATCAACACGTAAATATCGATTAAATCATATTACTCTGAAATAAGTGCTTATTTATTTCGTAAAGTGAAAAAAAAGATATATTTATTTTTCGTACCCACGGCAGTGAGCTAACTTTGATGTGATTGGTCATTGTTTACTCAGTTCCAACAAATCGCTCACCACTCACAGCTGAACTTGGACTTTGTACCTATATCGGCAGCAACACAGCCAGGAGTGTTCAACCATATAGCGCAATATACAAATATTGACAATCTACCATGAACTCCAACGAAACAGCGATGCAATAT
Source organism: Agrypnia vestita (assembly GCA_016648135.1). Lineage (NCBI taxonomy): Eukaryota > Metazoa > Arthropoda > Insecta > Trichoptera > Phryganeidae > Agrypnia > Agrypnia vestita. Next base: position 221,348 of record JADDOH010000877.1, read on the forward strand.
ATCCCAGATGCGAAACATTTATTTACAAAAATGAATGTATTTATTAATGACCCGGCAAATAAATTTAATAAAGATCAAATCGCCAAATTAATCCCTAAGTTCTCGTAATTATGGGCACTATTAGTCAAATAGGAGTAAAAATGGGAAGCCTGGAGGGGGAGGTTAATGCATATAAAGAAATGTTAAAAAATCAATCCCTTCAGACTCAAGTGGCTACAAATCCGATGGATATACGCGAAATCATCTCAGAGCTGGAAGATAGGAAAGAGAGATCAAAAAATATTATCCTATATAATATCCCTGAGAGCGCATCCACTCAGCAATCTCAAAAAATTCAAGATGATACAACTTCCACGGATTGAACTCGGATTTCAAAACCACAAAGTATATCGCCTCGATAGAAGTCTAAGTACTAGTTCTAAATCAAGAGGGGGGGGTGTTCTTATTGCCATAAATAAAATCCTAAAAACAAGAAACATCATCATTAAAAATACCAACCTCGAACAACTATTTATTATGATCAATACTTACCCTAAAAAATATATTATTGGAGCAGTTTACTTACCACCGCTCTCCGATGTTCTGCTCTACAAACAACATTGTGAAGATGTCGAACTGTTAATATCGAAATACACCAGCTACGAAACCATCATACTAGGTGACTATAATCTTCCAAACTTAAAGTGGTCATCTAACGAAGACGGCTTCATTACAAATGAATGTGAAAATGATCGTGCGCGTGTGATTCTAGATATGGTGAACTATCTAAACTTATATCAGCATAATTTTGTCTACAACATCAATAACCGCCTTCTCGACTTTGTATTCTCAAATCAAGCAAACATTTCAATCGTAAAATCCATCGATCAATTGCTACCAGTTGATGATCATCACCCTCCATTACATATCAAATTAAGTACTCTATGTCCCAAACCTATACAGCAAGAATCCTCTCTTAACTTTCAAAAGGGAGATTTTGAATCCATAAATCAGCATTTATCCATCATAGATTGGTCATTCCTATGTGATATCAATATCGAACAATTTCTCGAAAAACTTTATTCAATTTTCCAAGATACAATAAACTCTCATGTTCCACATTTTACGCCCAAACCTAATGTATATCCAAAATGGTTTACGAGTGATTTGATAGAACTAATTAAACTAAAAAAATCCCTACATAAAAATTCAAAGACAGTCGTTCAGTCGAAGACTACATTCAATTTAGCAAAACTCGGGCAGAGTGTAAAAATATTTTAAAAATATGTTACAGATTACACATTAACTATATTGAAAACAGTGCCTTAAAATCCAAAAATCTTTGGAAGTATATAAAAAAACTTAACCAAAACAGTAACGAATTTCCATCTGAAATGTACCTGGACAATCAAGTAGCCACCAATACAGAAAATACTGTTAACCTTTTCGCAGACTTTTTCCAAAATGTTTACGACCTAGACACACCTGTTAATAACATACCTTATCACAATTCCAATAACAACATGTATCTATATAATTGTCTCATTACATTTGAATCCTGTAAGAAAAAGTTAGTATCATTGGATACTAATAAATCTGCAGGACCGGATAACATTCCACCGATATATCTAAAACAATGTGCCCCTGTGCTTGCTCGACCCCTTGCTCAATTTTTCAACTACCTGCTTTCTTCTGGACAGTTTCCTCTACGTTGGAAAACAAGTTTTATCACTCCTATCTTCAAGAAGGGAAGCGAATCTGATGTCAAAAACTATCGCCCAATTTCTATACAATCAGTACTCCCTAAAATCTTCGAATCCTTGGTACTGGACCAAATATATCCAGAACTTCTCAAAGTGATAAAAGGCAACATGGTTTCGTTAAAGGTAGAACAACTTCCACTAACTTACTTATCTATCAGGAGTACATATTTGAAAGTTTCACAAACAAACGTCAAGTTGACAGCATTTACACGGATTTTTCAAAAGCTTTTGACAAGGTTTCTCATACAATCCTTCTTAAGAAACTTCACTCCTTAGGCGTAACTGACCCACTACATAAATGGTTTGCAAGCTATTTGACTAACAGGAAACTACACGTAAAAATAAAATCCTGTACATCCCGAGCTATCCTAGCCACTAGTGGTCTACCACAAGGTAGCCATCTTGGACCCGCATTATTTCTTGTATTTATCAACGATATTGTCGAATGTTTCGATAATGTTGAAATTTTACTTTTTGCGGATGATATTAAAATTTTCAAGGAAATATCAGATGTGAGTGACTGCCTTACACTCCAATCTAACCTATACAAATTAAACGATTGGTGCATCTCTAACAACCTATTTTTAAATGTTGATAAGTGTAAATCACTATCCTTCTGTAGAAATAAATCTCCCATTTCCTTTTCGTATTCAATAAATAATACAAACCTAGAAAAAATAACAGAAATCCGTGATCTTGGTGTCATTTTTGATCATAAACTAGAATTCAAAAGTCACATCAACATTATTACGAATAAAAGTATGAAAACCTTAGGTTTCATACTTAGATCAATACAGGACTTTGAATCAATTAATGTAATAAATCTCTTATATGTATCCTTGGTCCGTAGTCAGTTGGAATACAATTCCATCATTTGGTCTCCTTTTTACAGGGTTCATATAAAAAATATAGAAAGGGTACAACGTAAATTCCTAAAATTTATAAATTTTAAGCTTCATATTCCGATCGACCAAATAAACTAAAAATATTTGCAAACTAATCTTAATCTCCTAACCTTGGAAGATCGAAGAAAATTAACAGATTTAATATTCCTTTATAAAATATTACACTCAAATTTCGACTGTTGCGAACTCCTGAATAGTATTAATTTTAAAGTACCTAACCGTAGAACCCGCCAAAACATGCTATTTTATTGTGACAATTTGGACACAAACTATCGTTCAAATTCTAGTATACCTCGGATGCACAAACTTGGCAATGAACTACCTACATATGTCGACATTTTAAATCTATCTCTCTCAAAATTTAAAAAATCATTATATGATCATTTCTTTTCAAAATATTAAATTTTTATATAATATCTTAAATTTTCTACATATACCTGGCTATTCAAATTTAATATTGCTATATTATCGGTGAGTAAAAATTTCTGAGATCACTACTTTACACTTTTTTGCATATATACTTTTTTTACATATATTTCTAACCTCAATATGTTTAAACTATGTATATATACTTTTTTACATTTATACCCTTTATTTTTCTTTTACATTTAATCGTTTGATGTATTTTAATTTTGTATAAACCTGTTGTAAAAGGCTATTAAGCCGTGTAATTAATAAAATAAAAATAAAAAAATAAATAAAAATATCGAGAGTGCACTAGGGAGAATATTTGAGAGAGAGAAGCATATTGTGGGTATCTAAATGTGTGAACTAGTCATGTTTATTTATTGAATTATCAAGTAACGGGGATAACACAACCTTTTACCAAAAAAAAAACTGAAAGTACGGACATTAACAAAAACAAAAAAAAGGTATGCGTACTCTTAAGAAGGCACTAAACGAAATGAGTATTTTCTAATTTTAAGTATTGAAATGGCAAACTTCAACACATAAACCCTGATGACGGACCGTTGCAATGGGATCCGAAATGTCGGCCAGAAAGGTCGTAAAAACACGAAATCCCAGAAGACAAAAAAATAGAAAACGCTTAGTCTTTTGTTGCTGTGAAAATGCCAAATGGTTCTTATTATCATGGCCTTTTCCACCACCTTCCCGAAGATAGAAATCAATTATAGAATAGAATCGACGAATAGTCGTCGATAGTCAGTGGGTCCTTCCTTTTCTACCATGAAAATCGCAACTATCGTTGCAATCTTCCAACGGACCGGAAAGTGTTGCAGTCTAAGTAAAGCGTTGAACATCTCCAGAATGACATCCGAGCAAGCAGCGCCTTTTCGGGATTCCTGGACTTCAGGAACTTCAGGACTTCAGAAGTTTCCCGTGGTTCACTCTCCACAATAGAAAGACGAAAAAGTTCCAAGTTCCATGAAAAAATCCCTAACGTTTCAACAAAGCTGTTACTAGCTAGAGAAGAAGACCTAAATTCCTTTTAAGACACTTGATAAACTTTATTGTACAGAGCAAGAAAGGAAAAAATAAATTGCAACTCATATAAAAAACCTTGCTTGCTTATTTATCGAGGATACTATTTAAATCAAATATGCATGCATTTCGATCACCCTGCAGAAATACAGATCGAATTTTGTCTAATATGAAGACGTTCCAGTTTGTGAAAAATAGATAACGCGAATTTTCTCACAACGGCAAAGAAAAATGTTGAATGTTTTTGAATCAATAGCAGAAATGTATTTCTGCAGCGTGCGGCTTGCACACAGCGGAAAAAACCATTGAATTTTTTTGCTTTAAGTCAAAATCGTCAAGTTTGTAAAAAACACATAATGCGAATTTTCTGACTACGACAACGAAACTGTTGATGAATGTATATTTTATGTGTAAAAAAATAGCTGCAGCGTGCCGCATGCACAGAGCGAAAATATACGCTATTTATTGGTGGTGCCTGACTCTATGGGGAATGTATTCAGTGAAAATAAAAGTAGAATTTTATCGCGTTTGGTCAAAATCGAGAAGTTTGTAAAAAAAAAATATAGAATTTTCTGGCAACGGCAACAAAATTTTTGATTTTTTTGTCGCATTGCTAACAGTTGACGGTACCATATACACATAGTGAAAACACCAGTTAAATTTCATCGCTTTTGACTCACTCACTAAGGCCACCAAAAATGTTGCATATTTTTATTGCATTACCAGCACATCGTGAAAATAACGGATAAATATCCATCGCTTTTGGTCTAAATCTGCAAGTATGTGAGAAACACATAACGCAAATTTTCTCACTTGGACCGGCAAATTTCTTACTAGGACCGCAAAAAATGTTAAACCGCGCTCTATGCACACTGTTAAAATGAATTTTAAATTTCATCGCGTTTGGTAACAATCTTCAAATATGTCAGAAACACATAAAGCAAATTTTCTCACTTGGACCGGCAAATTTCTTTCTAGGACCGCAAAAAATGTTGAATTCTTTTATTGCATTGCCAGCAATGGACCGTGTTCTATGCAAGCAGTTAAAATGACGTTTAAATTTCATCGCGTTTGGTCACAATCTTCAAATATGTGAGAAACACATAACGCAAATTTTCTCAATTGGACCGGCAAATTTCTTACTAAGACAACAAAAAATATTGAATTTTTTTATAGCATTGCCAGCAATGGACCGTGCTGTATGTACACTGTTAAAATGACGTTTAAATTTTATCGCGTCTAATATGAAGACGTTCCAGTTTGTGAAAAATAGATAACGTGAATTTTCACACAACGGCAAAGAAAAATGTTGAATGTTTTTGAATCAACAGCAGAAATACAGCGTGCCGCTTGCACACAGCGGAAAAAACCATTGAATTTTTTTGCTTTGAGTCAAAATCGTCAAGTTTGTAAAAAAATCATAATGCGAATTTTCTGACTACGACAACAAAACTGTTGAAATTATGTGCATGAATGTATATTTTGAAATTTAAAACAAAATTAAAACATTTTAAAATGACTTTTAAATTGCATCGCGTTTGGTCATAATCTTCAAATATGTGAGAAACACATTAAGAAAATTTTCTCACTTGGACCGGCAAATTTCTAACTAGGACCGCAAAAAATGTTGAATTTTTTTATCGCATTGCCAGCAATGGACTGTGCTGTCTGCACACTGTTAAAATCTATACATTAATTACTCCAACCAATGTCGTTTCTGCATACTGATAATTTCTGTTGCCAGTGTAAAAAAAAACATTTTAGAGTACATTAAAAAGATTAAAAAATATAGGAATACGAACAAACTGATATCAAAAAACATCCAAATCCAAATTATTGAAAATTAAAATATCGGAATTTATAGATTTTTTTAAATATTTTCGTGGAATCCGTGTATTCAAAACAGCCAACGTAATTGCAGTCAACGAATTTTTGTGCTGGTCATACCACAGAATGACGCTTTATGACATTGACAGTAAGTATACGTTTACGCTTTTCTTTTTATTGTTTTTGCATTAATCTTGCTTCAATAAACGTTCAAAACATTTATTTATTAAACATTTATTACGCTTTATATTTTATTTAAACTGCAAAGTGAACTTAACCTTAGATTCATAAACGTCTCTCATATAACCTCAAAAGACTCACAGCGCGTGGCGCGAATGTCATTTTACGTGTCATTTTCTCCGTATTTATACATAAATATTATTATTTTTCAGAATTCCGATGGAAGACTCAACATCACAAACCGGCAATTTGATAATGCGATTCGAGTTCACAATATGAAAGAAGAAATGCCAGACGTAGACTGTCAAACATAACAGAAGAGGAATGTGAAAGAAGGAATGCTGACCAGCGGGAACGTAAAAATGCTAGGCAAAGAGTGTATGCTGAAGGAAGAAATGCGAAATCTTATTTTAAATGTGCAGTACAACTGTGCTAATGCATTTGCATCTTTCGGAGTGCAAATAAGTGACATACCAGGTGTAGGCCCGTATTGTTTAAAAATTTCAGGTGAAGTATATCATAGAACGTCTAGAAGTTTGCAGAGTGATGGAGAGGTGCCGGCATATGCGCAACTATATGTTTACGATGCGGATGAAGCAGTCAGGGTACGTATGAGCCATCCGTCTAACCTTAGATGTCAACAAAATATAATGGAAACAATACAAAAGGTTGAAAGAAGCGGTTGAGGAAGAAGAATCTATAGTTGCAGAGCACGGGGGCCAGATGCGGAATATTCAACTACTCTACGCGTTCTTCGTTAGATGACCAAAGAAGGTATAATGCTCCATCTAATAATAATGAAGTCGCCATTATGTATGTAGCAGATTACGAAGGTAGGTTACCGCCAAACGTAGATTTTGCTGTTCACCCTAAGAATGTAGGAGGTCTCCAGCGTATTAATATGTTATCAAAACATTTAGATCCGATGGTTTTTCCATTGTTATTTCCATCAGGTGAATTTGGTTGGACTCTACGGCCTTAAATAATACAACATTAACTTGTGATGACTCCTCTTCTTCGCCTTTCAGCTCGATCCTACTCCTAACTGAGTTTACGCCTTGTTAGAGGCAAACAAGCTATCTATCTACGTCGGGTGAAGGCTCTACGGTTTTTAACGTAGTATTTCCAAACACCCTCGCTTTATTCAAGACCTCCCCAGTTCACGTTGTGTAATTTTTTGTTTCGAACTATAGGGGATGAATTGGTTTTGTGGTAACCCTATCGCAAGCTAAACTTAAATTAAATACTGGGGTATGAAGTTCGTGAATGTTCATGGAAACGCAAACAAAACTACCTAGCACGTCAATTAAGCCCTACGGTGCAATTGCTAAACATACTATGTTCCGTGGCCCCATATTATTTACCTATCATTCCTACGGACTGAAACCACTGCATCTGGTGTAGCTGCGCTTCCAGAGTGCGCGATCCTCTGCTTCCCCGCCCTCTCCGCTCGATCCCCCATTGTCCTACCTGTATGGGATCGACCGCCATCCACTGGAAAGGTTAGTGACGTGCCGTTATCACATGCGCATGCACATATAGAGTACATAGATCCCCTGAAGCCCTCGAGTCCTTCGTAGCCGCTCCTATGGATGATTCCGTCTTCGACGCCCTCGCTGATTAATAATTTTATCTTCCGCCGTTATCTCGCTGTGCTTATTCCCTACGATCTTTTATATTTACTCTGCATTATCTTTATATCAATTACATTGTTACGTTTATTTACTAGCCGGCCTAAGTTCCGTCACCTGTATCTGGCCCTATGTCTCATTCTAGTGGTACGTTGGGTTCTAATGGATAAGGGGTTTGTAGAAGGTATGTGTAAATGTATGTGTACGCGGAAAATGTGGTTGCTTTAAATTCGGCCCCTCCGTACCCAAAGGCTCATCGGTGACTGATCCCATCTTACTTCTCCCGACACGAGTTCCGGATACGTTGACCTGAGCCTGGATGCGCCTTTTCATGTTGGGCCTCTTCTGTGCAAAGTACCGCACCATCCCTCGCGTCAGTGTCTGGCGTCCGGGCTCAGAGCCAGTTTGCCCCCCGAATTCCAACTCCTCCAGGTTAGACTAAGTTAAACTACGGTATATATACTGAAGCTACTGTAAAGATGGTCCCGGGCCACCTGTCAAGCCAAAAATATGCGAGTGGGGAAGGGGAGTTTCCTAGGCTCCCCAACCCTCGCCTGTGAGCAACTGCAGCCCATTGGCCATTCGCGACACTACAGTGACTGCAATCGCCCTCCCAGGTAGTACTTATTATAATCTGGTATGCATCAATACGTTCAATCCATTCCAGACGAGGGAAGACATCCGCACGGGTGTTGTGCCACCCGTGAAGAGCCCCCTCATACACTACGTACGAATAGATAAATACTAATAAAATATAATATACATACATATACATACATATACAATACATAAATAAATACTTGTAATGGTTGGTTGCCATGTGGTTTCACGAGGCCATGACCCCTCGTATTAGTAGATGGACAGGTGGATCTGGACAGTAGGGATATGCCTAGCCCCTGGCCAGGGATGTCGGTGTATTTTCTCCAAATGGTGTACAGCTAGAATCCTGCCATCGATGATGATGGGATCTGCCTAATTATCTCCGACTGATGTGTAACTGGAACCCTGCAATCACTGATGAAGATGATGATGTCACTATCGAAACGTCACCTGATGACATTTAGCTGAACCGCCGCTAATGATGATGATGATGATGATGATACTATCGTAACGTCTACTGACTATATATAGCCGAAACACCGCTAATGATGATGATGATACTATCGTAACGACTCCTGACGATATATAGCTGAAACACCGCTAATGATGATGATGATGATGAGGATGCTATCGAAACGCCCCCTGACTATATATAACTGGGACACTGCTAATGATGATGATGATGATGATACTATTGAAACACCTCCTGACGATATATAACTGGGACACTGCCATGATGATGATGTTGATGATACTACCGAAACGCCCCCTGACTATATATATAACTGAGACACTGCTAATGATGATGATGATGATGATACTATTGAAACACCTCCTGACGATATATGACTGGGACGCTGCTAATGATGGTGATGATGATGATGCTATTGAAACGTCTCCTGACAATATATAACTGGGACACTGCTAATGATGATGATGTTGATGATACTATCGAAACGCCTCCTGACGATATAAAGATGAACCACCGCTAGTGATGACGATGATGATGATGATACTATCGCAACGCCTCCCGACGATATATATCTGGAACACCGCTAGTGATGATGATGATACTATCAGAACGCATCCTGACTATATGTGACTGGAACACCGCTAATGAAGATGATGATGATGATACTATTGAAACGTCTCCTGACGATATACAACTGGGACACTGC